>QMIH01000755.1:82366-117684 GCA_003987875.1 Clarias batrachus
CTGGTTTTGCTGAGACATATAACTGTGTGTCATCAGCATAACAATGAAAACTAATACCATGTTTACGAATTATGTTGCCCAGAGGAAGCATGTAAAGGGAAAAAAGCAGTGGGCCTAAAACTGAACCCTGTGGAACACCAAACTCCACTTGAGAACATGAGGAATGGTCACCATCTAAATCTACAAACTGATAACGATCAGTCAAATAGGATCTGAGCCACGAGAGGGCCGTTCCCTTAATTCCTACTACATTTTCTAATCTGTGAAGGAGAATACTATGATCAAGTGTGTCAAAAGCTGCACTGAGGTCCAGTAACACAAGTATAGTTCAATTCAATTCAATTGTCGTCATCGCAAAGCAGCTTTACACAATCAAATATAGTGTACGCAACCCTGATCAGAGGCCAATAGGAGGTCATTTACTACTTTAACAAGTGCTGTCTCTGTGCTGTGATGAGGCCTAAATCCTAACTGATACAATTTGTTTATGCCATTCCTATGTAGATATGAACATAGTTGCTGTGCTACCATCTTTTACAGAATCTTAGAGATAAAGGGTATACACATTGTATGTCAATAAATTATGGTGCCATAAATTATGGACAAATTATCCACTTAGCATTTGTTTGCAACAAATAAACATAATTCTGATTACTTGTCATTAAACTATCTTGCCTGACTCGAATACAATCTTTATTTTGGTCTAGGTGGAAAACCTTTTTTAGTCAAGCCCTTTGGAAATAGTTTTTCTGTAGGTAAAGGGGAATATTTGGGTAACGCATTGATTTAGAGATTTATTATAAATTGGTATTTGTGGATGCTATCCACTCACATGCACTCATTTAGGTTTGTTGAATTCTGAATAAATGGATCTTAAGATAAGTTCTGAATATAGTTGGAGATTCTGTGCTACGGATGTTTTCAGGGAAGGAATTACAGCGACATGGAACAGTGCGGCTAAAGGCTCTTGAGCCCATGGTGGTCAGTTGGGCGGGGGTGTGAAGAGGAGCCTTGATGAAGAGCAAAGGTTGCTAGAAAGGGTATAGAACTGTACAAGCTCTGATAGATACAGGGGAGCAAGACTTGCAAGTGCTTAAAAGGTGGGGAAGAGAATTTTAAACTCTATATGGTATTTGATGGGAAGCCAGTGGAATAAAGCGCTTACTGTTTAGAGAAACTATCATGGATTAGGACACTGATATACAGTGTTTAACAGAATGAGTATGAAGCATTAATTTAAGCTAGTCCTAATGGATACAACTACATACGTACATCAGCGTCGGCTAACTGGTAGAGGAGGAGGTATTGCAGGTATTTATAATAAAAATTTGACTCGTACGAAAACACGGACCCAAATTTACAACGCATTTGAAGTTCTCTAAAATAACATTAGTGTAGCCAAATATGAATTCTGCTCAGTCGATCTCTCTATTATTTACAGACCCTCATTTCTCTGCAAATTTGCGGTCGTTTCTGTAGACAAAGCATTAATTACTGGAGGTTTAAATATTTATTTTGATAATCCAGAGGACCCGCTGAGAACAGCATTTATGTCCATACTGGACTCAGTATAAGGCAGGTCACACCCTAGATTTAATAATATCCTTCAGATTAAGTCTAACAAATATAGTGATAATTCCACAGTCCGAAGTTATCTCGGATCACCATCTTGTCTCATTTAAAGTGTTTCATAGTAATAATGTACGCACAGTGCCACGCTACCGCATTAAACATATTTTTACATCAACTACCACACATGAGCTTTATCGGTAATAGCTCTTCCGCGACACTGAATGCAGGATAAAGTGGTATAGACGATGAGTGAGTTGAGTGTATAGCGCTTTCAACCCTCATATTATGTTAAGGGTCAATTTGACCCATTTCAGTTTTTTTGTTGACTAAAGTACTGTTTATCCTTTTTTTTATCTTCATGAAATTTTGTGACTTTTCCTCATCTGGGGTCATGAAATGGTGTGTAAAATATGGACACTCTGATGTGTCCTGGAATGTCTATGCAGAGTTTTTTTTGTATACAAAGATGATGTTGTGGGTCATTTTGACCCGGACACTTTGATGTGGGTAAAAAATTGGCCAAATCCAAAATAAACATGTCTCTCTGATGTACTTTGTTTTGAATAGCCTCTGAATAAACATTCAGACCCACAGACCCAGGTGTGTGTACAGGACAAGAAGTTTTCTTGCTATTGTCCTTGTCACTGTTCTTCTGTCATCTCTTTGAGAAGCACACCAAAACTGAGCTCCAGAAGGTTTACAACTGAAGACGTTTTATCAGAGATTTTTAACTGGGATAGTGATGAAGAAGAAGAGATTTCAGAGACACAGGATTGTTCAGAGCCCGAGGACCATGTTATTGATGATCCTGACTGCCAATTTTCCTACGATGAGGACGATTCAGAGGGGGAGTCTGCTGCTGTCTCTACATCAGATGAAAACCTAGGACTGCAGCAATCATCATCCACAGAGGGAACATGGACATCTAAAGATGGTAATATAAAATGGTCAACATCAAGCCGAGGCAGACTGTCATCTTCCAACGTCATCAAAATGACTCCTGGTCCTACAAGATTTGCCATCACACGAGTTGATGATATTCAATCCGCGTTTCAGCTCTTCATATCCCCACCAATAGAGAGGATTATACTTGACATGAGTAACTTTGAGGGGAGGCGTGTATTTCAAGAGAAATGGAAGCCACTGGATCAGACTGACTTGCATGCATTGGAATTCTGGTGTTAGCTGGAGTGTACAGGACAAAGCGAGAAGCAACTGCAAGTCTGTGGAATGAATGAAGAGAATGGAAGGCCAATCTTTCGTGCAACAATGTCTCTGGAAACGTTTCACATGATATCTCATGTGATCCGATTTGACAATCGTGACACCAGAGCTGGTCGACGTGAAAGACAAACTGGCTGCAATCAGGGATGTATGGGATAAATGGGTTGAAATCCTTCCTTTAATGTACAACCCTGGCCTCCATGTTACTGTAGATGAACGCCTTGTTCCATTCAGGGGCCGCTGTCCTTTCCGGCAGTATATGCCCAGCAAGCCGTCCAAGTATGGCATCAAAATATGGGCAGCTTGTGATGCAAAATCTAGCTATGCATGGAAAATGCAAGTATACACTGGAAAGCTACCTGGAGGAGCATCTAAGAAGAATCAGGGGAACCGTGTGGTATTGGAGATGAGTGAAGGGCTGCAAGGTCACAACATCACTTTTGACAGATTCTTTACATCCTACCGCCTTGCAAATGAACGTCAGAAGAGAAAGCTGACTATGTTGGGAACAATAAGAAGAAATAAGCCAGAAGTTCCAAGTGAAATTCCGAAGATGCAGGGAAGATCTCTGCATTCCTCAATATTTGTTTTCTCTGAGAAATCAACAGTTGTATCATACTGCCCAAAGAAAAACAAGAATGTTCTTGTCATGAGCACAATGCACACAGATGCATCTCTGACCACAAGAGAAGACAAGAAGCCACAAATGATCCTGGACTACAACTCAACCAAAGGAGGAGTTGACAATCTGGACAAAGTCACAGCAGCATACAGCTGCCAGCGCAAGACAGCCCGTTGGCCCTTGGTTATTTTCTACAACATTGTGGATGTGTCTGCTTACAATGCCTATGTCCTGTGGACTGAAATCCATCATCAATGGAACGCTGGCAAATTCTTCCGACGTCGGCTTTTCCTTGAAGAACTGGGCAAAAGCCTTGTCACTCCCAAGATCCAGAGGCGAGCCAGGCCAGCTCGATCACCAGCAGCTGTAATTGAAAAAGTCATCCATACAATCTGCAATGGATCCAGTGGATACAGGTGTACAGAAACGGAAGMGATGCCAGGTCYGTCCCTCCGGAAAGGACAGTAAAACAAGCACATCTTGTGTGAAATGCAAGAATTACATCTGCAGAAAGCACACAGTTACATTTTGTCCATCATGTGGACAACATTGAAATTCCAGAACAATTTTTGTAACAACTATTTTGTTTAGGTTTAGTTTTCAGTGTTCAACATTTTCAAATTGTGTTGTATGTCAGTTTTTAAAATGTTTATCTAATAGAAAATAAAGTTGCTGTTGTTTAAACCCAGTTTTTTGACAGTTTACACAGTGCGGGTCAAAATGACCAGCAACATAACCAATGTGATTTTTTTTTTCAACATAATATGAGGGTTAACAATTGTCATTGTCGCAAATCAGTTTCTGCTAGCAGTGATCTGAAACAAATGATTTTTGTGAATAGATTTGCCTATTTGCCTAAAGGAGCAAATTTGGGGTACTCATGGTATTATGGTGAACTGGTGCTGCCCTCACTGATCAACTGGTTGACGGTTGTGTGACTGGTTGCTTAAATATGCACCAAATATACATTTACCTTATACATTATGCGACTGTGACCTTACCTTACCTGTTACATGGAGGCCCGGTGGGGTCTGCGTGTAGTCACTGGAGACATTTCCACTTAACGACTGTCCTGTCCACAGTTGAGGAAAGTCAAAGACAAAAGAAATGTTTGTGGTGGAGGTAACATGATCTGCAGGAATTAATATGGGACTTGAATGACCCCCAGGCTTTTGACCTAAGGGGAGGGAGAGACCAAGGAATTGTTGGACTTGGACAATCGATTTTCACCCTATGGGGAGAACTTCTCTTTCTTATTGCTTTTAAGTTTGAGGAAGTTGTAGGAAAAGCAAGTGTTTATTTCAATTAAGCAGTTGGTGAGGTAGCAGGGTGGAAGAGCAGTGGAGATGTGCATATCATGTGCATAACAATAGAAATGTATACTGCATTTTGTAACATCATCATCAAGAGGGAAAAGATCGATGAGTAATAGAAGGGGCAAAGGACTTGGCTTGGAAAGGCTGGGAATTAAATGTACCAGGGGAGTGGGATGCGAGTGATGACAACCGCAGCTAAGTGATTTAGTAAAACAGTGAATGAGAGAGTGTCAAAGGCTGCACTCAAATCTAACAGGGCAAGAATAGTCCAGCATCATCAGCCACCAGATCATTGGTGACCTTCACCAAAGCAGTTTCTGTGCTGTATTTAGTACAGAATCCAGATTGAAATAAGGTTAAGGATAAAAGAGGTTATTGTTATTAAGGTGTGTATCTATCTGTACTGAAAATACCTTTTCTACTATCTTTGAAATGAACGGGAGATTAGGTATTGGACGAAAACTGTTGAGATTATTAGGGTTAGCAGCGGGTTAACCCTGAAAGTGCCGAAAGGAGAGTGGGCGCAGGCTTTAACCAGCTGAGTTGGCAGAGGATCGAGTGGACAAGTTGGGGATTTAGACTTAATAAAATTTGACATTTCAGATTCCATGTGGAGTTTATAAGAAAGAAGATTGATGAGAAGGATGGTCAACAGAGAAGCTATGAGGTGAGCCTTGGGGAAAAAGTCTGATGCAGAGGCGAGGTGCTGATTAATATAATTGTGTAGGTAGTAATTAAAAGTGGTCATGAGAGCATCACACTGAGCAGTGCAATACAGGTGGAGTGAAAGCGTGTCAGAAGGTTTCAGCATTCCCTTTACCAGATGTAAGCAGCTCATTGTAATGAGCAGATTTACCTGACGTCAGGGCATCTTTATAAAGGAATACGTGTTTACTATACATCTCTGTTTACAGTAAGTTCTGTTCTTTTATAAAGCCGTTCCAGCTGATGAAGCTCAGAAGTAAACCAGGGTGCAGACTGAAAGGGTGCACTTTTCACTATATAGCAAAGTTACAGAATGTTATTTATGTTTGCTGTTTCTGGTAACCCCTTGGGTTCCCTTTTGTGTCTTGGTTTCTCATGTCATTTTCCTGTTACCTCGGGCTTACTCTTTAGAGACAAACAAACAAGGTTTACACGGTTTTTAATACCCAGAATTGTTTATTTTTACGTTGCTTTGTGACAATGTATACAAAATTCCACTTATAAATTGTCTAAATAAATAAACTTACATTCTATTTGTATTCTGTGAGTACATAAAAAGCACTATTTTATTATCTCAAGCTTTGAAGAGACCGCTTATCCGGCAAAACATCATTTAATCAAGATGCCTACTTGACCCCTCATCAACACAATTATGGTTGAAGGTGTTACAAACTATAAATAGCCAATAACTCTGGTCAAAACAAGAGTTCCTGCTTGAGGTCACCCATGCTTATGAAGCACCCACGGTGACCTTGCAGTTCTCAGTGAACAGGGAGCACCGTCAGTCCTTAATATGGCTCAGCACATGCTTTGCAGTACTAAACGACCCAAGCAACTTTTTTTTTTTATTTATTTAAACAAGGGAATTAGTTGTTCTGTTACAGTGGAGGAATTCTGTGTGCACTTCTATTTATACAAAGGGCAACTCATTGGACAGTGGATGTATCCCCTCCATCTAAGGCAGACCAGGTATCAAACCTGTGCCAAAACATATCACTACATGAGAGGTACTGCTTGGTGTGCCACTCCAAGTTTGTGCTGCTTGTACTTTCTTTTTTTTTTTTTTTTACAAGTTCTACAAAATCACCATATAATGTCCTTTTGTTTTAATTTGAGATTCTATTCAAGAATCATGTTAAATCTCTGCTCAGATCTCAATATAGTGGAATTTGACTCTTGAACACCAGAGTTTAGCAGTTTGTCAGTAATTAACTATAGCTGTAATGAAAAACTAGTTTATCACCTTTCTGACTCAAACAGAACCATACAGACAGCAGCTGTTTTGTCCCAAGTCCATAAGGTTTTTTCTGTAGTCACAGTAGAGTTTAACTACATCAGAAACTACTCAATGTATTTAAAAAATGTAATAAAAACAATAGAAGAAAAACCCACATATAATGTAGTCTTTATGTACATCATTTGTCTGATTGTGAATAAACGCTTTCTAACAATATCTGCTGTTCTATTAAAACTCATTCTAACGTTAATATTTTGTAAATTACAAAACCAAAGGAAAATTCTAAACAGAAGATTCTTAAATGTAATAGTAATGAATAATTCTTTTCATTACTACCCATTAAGTAACGTGTTTTAAATAATATTACATAACCACATCCTACCACTCAAGTTGAGGACATGTTCCACATTGTAGACGACTTCTGAAACAAACGCTGCTAGTTGATGGAAGTTGTCCTCAGAGTTTATGCAATACAACAGACATACAATAGCAATAAAACTGAAAGCTAAATAAGCACGTTAAAAAAAATCATGAGCAAAAGCAAGTAACTGGAGACAATATGAAATCAAATTCGAAATCATTTAAACAAAATCATGGTAAATTATAAATTTACCCACCAAATATACAAGCCACTCGTTTAACGTAAACCAACCACAGTGGAACCTCGATTTGCGAGTAACAGTTTGCGAGTGTTTCGCAAGACAAGCAAAAATTCTTAATAAATTTGGATTGAAAAATGATCGAGTCTTGATATAACAGTACCAAGTATCATCAAGTATCATGTGGCACGCATGCGCTTCTTGTTCCGACGGTGAGCGTCACAATCACAACTGAGCCGATGGTTATTCTCTCTCATGCGCACTGCGATAGTAAAGGTAATCGTTTACCATGCTTAGTCTCAGTCATCACTTGTCAACAGATTATGTTTGTATGCGTGTAGTCTCTATTCGGTAAACTGGTGTGTGTATGTCCTACACAGCAGCCGCATTGCCCCCCGCCCCCAACCTTTTCTGCAAGCAAGTGTGTGTGTATGTGTGTGTGTAAAGTGCAGGTTAATTTGTTTTATTAATTATTTTTAATTAATAAAAAGTTTACATTATTTCTTATGGGGGAAATTCGCTTTGATATCCAAGTGTTTTTATATAGCACACTTCCGGAACAAATTATGCTCGCAAACCAAGGTTTCACTGTATTAAAAAAAATAATAATAATAATTAACGAAAGATTTCGAAACACAACAGAAATGTTGGAACAGAATATTTGAAATTTAAAAGACTAATCTCAGACAATGACACTTTACTACGACAGAAAATATGATCAGTATCTGATTTTAAATCAAACAGGAAAACCAAGAACAAACAGCACGGCAAAAGTCGTGTTCTTAAAGAAACTGGTGGTGCATACTGCATAAGTGGGATTACGTTTAGGAATTTTTAGAAAACATTTTAGAAGTAATTTTTAGAAAGATATTTGAATGTCTTCTGTACCAATAGATATGGGCTGTGCCACAGACTGCCTAGCCAAAAAAAAAAAAACCCACGAAACAACTAAGAAGATTCCAGTTAACTGTGTTAAGAACCATACAACGTATTATTAAACATAGAAGAATTGTGATGAACCAGCATATTCATGAAAGAATATTTAGTTATCAGTTATCAAAATAATTTGTCATCGGAAATAAGCTCTTGGGAAAGTGGCATTGTTAAAGAAAATCACAGCTATGTTTAATAGTGAAAGTAAAAGAGTTGAGACATGCACAAAGGGATGGGGATTACACCTGTGTGGTCCATTAAATAAATAAATAAAGAGCACATCAAAGTGATGGGTGTGTCAGGAGAAGATGGGAAGTGCTTGAGTGATGCACCCATCATGCATAGTGTCCACTGTACAAGCCTCTGGACGCAGCCTTATGATCTGGGGTTGCTTCAGTTGGTCAAGTCTAGTCTGAGCAACGTTTTGTACCAATAAAATGAAGTCAGCTGATGATCTGAATGTACTGAATCACCAGGTTATCACATCTATGAAGTTTATCTTTCTCTAATGGTATTCAGAATTTTTTTTTTATTCTTCTCAAATTGTGAAAGCATGTTTCTGGGAGCATAAATAATCATTTGCATACATGATTTGGCCACCACATTGCACACTCTAAAAGGTTGTTAAAGAAAATATTAGTGTGTACATTTTTTTGGCTGGGCAGTGAACCTACAGTTGGCTCAGAAAGGCGTATTGTTTTTTTTTTGCTTATCTATTGAGTTTTCAGTATAACTGCATGCTCTTCAATACAGGCACCACATACCAGAATACTGAATTAAAATGTTTAAGGGCTTTAAGAAAAACATAATTAGGATTAACCTAGATAACAGGGTACCGTGTTGGCAGAAGGGTGCAGATGAGTCGCATGGTCTAGTCAAGTAACATTTAATGATTAAAGACTCAACCTAAACATAATTAAGGCCTGCAACTTGACTTTAACAACAATTATTCAGGCTCTTGTTCCCCTTGAGAAATTATGGGATCATGCCAGTATGTAAATAAAGATAGACCGAGTGCAGATTTAAGGCTGCAAAAATAATGGGAATGTCTTGACCTACATAAAATGATAGCGCTCTAACCTTCTGTTTTACTCTAAAGTTAAGGCTAAGGCTGCATCCCACCATCATGAAGTTCAATGAAATATTACTTTAAAAGTACCATGTTGTGAATTATAGGTTTATCACTGGTACATGTTGTAATGTCATTTTATTTGTGGTTAAAACACATTTTTGTTTATTCATTGGTTAAGAAGAGTTATAAATATATTATCATGGTTTTAAAACACTACACTTGTACTTTGTTAGTGTTTTTTTTTTGTCAAAATTGAATTCTACATAGTATTTTAACTTGTTCAGGTTTTGGGACTCCTCTATCTTCACATGGGACTTGAGTATTAAGATTTGAAACTTACTTGATACTTGTTCTCACCTCTGCACTTTGGAAACAAAAGCAGAAGAGGTTAGTTATAGGTTTTCTCTAATGTGAATAATAACAGGGGCCATCACCAAACTTGCTACAAGTTTGGGGACATTGGAATCCAACAGCCGTGTGGCTGTGAGGGCCCCCCGCTCGTAAGAAATTAATGAGAAAAACATGAGACTTGCCTCAGCCTGAACAGGGCACCAGTGAGACTCAACCTCAGCCGGTCCCATGGCATCGCTACAGGGAGAAGAAAGATCCTCAGTTTAGCAACAAATAAAGTCACCTGGGTCCAAAGTATTTCTGTTTCAAATTACAATCTTCTCCCCCACCACCCCACCAAAATCACACCCAATCTACACAACCAAAACCACATTAGATTGAATCCCTTTGCGACCTTACACTACAATTATCCAAGCCATCCATATTCGTTTTTTTTTTTTGACACTCTTGTCCTCATTAAACCAGGTGTTAACATGACACTAGTTTATGGGTAATTTAAAATTAATTTGGATGACTAGGTTGATGTCGTGAACAGATGGAGAACACCCCATCGTTTTCACACATTATTGCAATCATGCGGTCAGTACAAACCTTTTTATAGATCCATCGCTCTGTCATGAAGAAACAGTCTTATGTTTTCAACACTGTTTATTACAGTTTGCAAAATAATAATACAGACACTTTTCACATCAGCTATTATTTGTATGATTTTTAATGTACGTAAGGATAAGCAGGCATACAAAAAAAAAGTTATAGCTAACTGAAGCCCTCACCAAGCAAAGCTGGGGACATGAAGTCCAACAGCACCTAAAGGTGCTGTGAAGGCTTCATTTGTTTAGTACAGTAGTAGGTTTACAAAGACTTGCCTTGATAAAAGGTGCAGTACTGTTCACGTTACTCCAGCCGCTTCAAATTATTACGAACCATATTTACTAAACTTCACTTCTAAAAACCTAAACGGAACATAGAGGAAGGAAAAAAGCCACACTATAGAATCTGCAACATATTAGAGGTCCAAATAAAAACTATGAAATATTCAAAGTTTCATGCGTAAACCAGTGCTGCTTTTCCATTTCCCTTATTAGGCAAATTGCATCACATTTATGCTTAATGACTTGGCTTCTTAACATCACCATTACATGAAAAAATGGTTGAATCATCAAACCTATCGGAGACTGGTGGTGTTTGAGCTTCAATAACGGCCTCCCTGAGACATTACAGGAGGCCTCATGGCCATGGGCGGCCTTGGGGGAGCTCCCTGGTAAGGAGGAACCATTGGGGGGCCTTGTCCATAAGGGGACATTGCCCCTGGCACATAGCCAGGCACTGCTTGGGAGGGGGTACCATATGGCCCTAATAGAAAAGAGAAAATTCAACAAACGACGTTCACTGTAACGTAACAAATACTCAATGTCAGTAATTAAAATATATTATCTCCTACTTTCTGTGAAAATCCATCGAAAAAGGAATTGTACCATGCATGGGATGCCTGGCTCCTGGCTGCTGTGAAGAAGCACCCTGCTGAGCAGGCATCACCCCTCCCATTGGCCCAACAGGAGGACTGCTGATATGCGCCTGCCCTGAGCTAGGCATCTTACACTGGTAGCGTGGTATTTGAGCACGTAACTCCTCCTGACACACAAACACATGCAAAGTGCAATTAGGCATGACAGTAGTTGCCTGCTGTTTGATCTAAATCTTTTTTTGATATCCACTATATGAAAAACGTAATACAGTGGACATGCATAAAACTGAACAGCATTCACGGTACCTTGAATTATCAAGCCACATATTACATTATGATCTCATTACTTACTTTACAAGGGTGAGCCATATTTAAACACTTACCAGAGAGATATCCTCATCAGGGTGGATCAACTTACTGGTTGCACTGGTAGTGGTGAGGGTGGCAGGCTTACTTGTAACGGGGGTGGCAGGTTTGGCCACAGTGCTGCCTGCACTGGCTGAAGATGGAGCAGGCTGGCTGTAGGCCGGGAATGTGGCTTTGGGAGCAGCAGAAGAGGAGGCTGAAAGCCCCACTGCTGCCCCAGGCACACCCTGCTGAGCCTGGAAACACGGAAGAGTGCAAATGAGCCATAATGACCAAATTACTTGATCATCTTACAGTACCTATGATGAACATTCCAGTTACCAATGTCTGGCCCTGGAGGGACATGACACTAAACAGCTTATTTTATATGTTGTATTTTCAATAGTGTTCATGTAGGGTTTTTTTTTCCCTATAGCAGAGAAACACAAAACTGTGCAATCATATGGTCCTCCAAGGCTGTACTTACAACCATGTTTCTACTGACAAAGTGCTGGAACCAAAACAGCAGCATTTAGGTTCTGGAACCAAACAGTTTTTTGCATTAAATTTTGAGATCAGGCACCTGCACCCTGTCAGTGAAAAATGATTACAAAAGGCAGGGGAAGAAGAAAGCATTGTGCAAACATGTGCACAAGCATATCTGCTGCTAGCCATAAAAGGTTTATAAAAGCCTAGTTTCACTAGGTCAGCAGGCTGCTGCATACTTGCGACAGCGGCTTAGAGGGTGCTGACAAAGTGTCCATACTGGAGGAGGCTGAGCTTGTGCTGGGAGCTCGAGTCCCCATCTGCAGCATGGAGAAAAAGCAAAGAGCAAAATCCCTCAACACAGCTGCATCAATGAGTTAACTGAGTTTTAAACTTTCACAAATCAGTGTATGGTTACAATTTGAAGTGTTTTAAAAGTGGCAAATGATAGAGAATGTTCTACCAATATTTGATAAAAACATTCCTTTTATTAAAATTCTTATGTTTAGATATACCTTTTATCTAGCTAATAGAGCTAATAGACGCTCTAATCTGAATATTGTGCATCACTATTATCCACCATGTAAATCCGTCAGTTATAATAACCTAATCTATTTAGTAATCAGTGACATTTAAAAATAAAGCAAAGAAGTATGGCCATACCTGTCCTGCACTAGGGAACAAGGGCTTGGTGACTGCAGGCTGTGGAGAAGCCACCGTGGCTGCAGGTGCAGCTGCTCGTGGGATCATCCCTGCTGTGGTGGAGGCAGGAGCCTGTGGCATGTGGTTCAAACCTGGACGATGGCCCATAGGAGGAGGCATACCTGTCAGGAGCAACACATCATAACGTTCTGTCACAATTTTTTTCTTTCAGCCAATGTAAATCACATATGGTTGCATTTCATAAAGAAAAACTTGATGACATTTTTTTTCTATGACAATTATAAACTCGTAATAAATTAGTGAACCTGGTGGCATGCCTGGCATCATAGGAGGTATTCCTGGTCCAGGTGGCATCATCCCACCCATGGGCATCATGCTGTGGAAAAAAAATAGAGCAAATAAAGAGAGTGGAGGAAAAGGCAAATAATTCAAGACAACAATGACGAACAAACAGTTTGGTACATTTTGCCTTGTCTTCTCCCAAGGAGTTGCAGTGGCAAGGCGAATTCATTTTTATTTGCTATGCACAGAAAATAAGTTTGAGATCAAAAGATATATGAGACAATGGATAGGAACTTAACTTTGTAATATTTATATCTACAATTCTGGTAGCAAAAATCACAAAAATGTGTAAATAGGTAAAATTCAAGATTGTAACTCAGAAACGCACATGTTATTTAAATGTAAAAAGCTGAACACACTGACTTTACAGCGTAATGTATATGACAAATTTTTATCAATTATATTATTTGTTTACCAACACTATTATTTGTGAATTCCTACCCAGGTGGCATTCCTGGCATGACTGGCGGCATCCCTGGCATCATAGGAGGGACTGCAGGCATCATCGGTGGCATTCCTGAAACGTTAAAAAACAGTTTACAACAAATTGCACATCACCTCATTGACATTGCATTAAATACCAATCACCCATCACTGACCACCCACCCTCTAGTGTGGAGGTCCCCTCTTTGCAACCTAAACAGCTTTGACCAATCAAAGCATGGACTCCACAAAAACCCCTGAATGTGTGCTGTAGTATCTGACACCAAGACATTAGCAGCGGATCCTTAAAGTCCCGTAAATCACAAGATAGGGCCTCCATGGACTGACTGGACTGGTTGCCCAGCATGTGCCAAAAATTATTGATTGGATTAAGATCTAAGGAATCTGGAGGCCAAATAAAAAGTTTCATCTCTTGCTTACTCATCAAACCATTCCTGAACGATTTTTATAGCGTGGAAAAACACATCATCATGCCAAATGGTCCCACGACAACAATATTTAAGTAGGTGGAACAGGTCAAAGTAACATCCTCATGAATGCCGGGACACACATTTTCCCAGCTGAACACTGCATCACACTACCTTAGCCGGCTTGCCTTCTTCCCATGATACATATTGGTCTACGTGTAAAAGAAAATCAGCCTTCTGTTGCTCCATGGCCCAGTTTTTATTGCTCACACTGTAGGCATTATTGACAGTGGACAGGGGTTGCATGGACATTCTGAATAGTCTACAGCTAGGTGGGAACTAACCACTGCATATCAGTAGCACACCACAAGATACTATATACACTCTGACCTAATCATCTAACCATAGCAATCTGCTTCATTTCACTTGCTGCCTAATATACCCCACCATTTAAGAGATGCTATTGTAATGAGGTAATTGATTTAACTGTCACCTGTCAATGGCTTATTGTTATGGCTGTTCAGTGTTATTCAGTTATTTTTTTCCCAGCTAAAAAACAAAATGCAAATGCAATATTCATGCTGTCTGTGATGCATTTTAATTTAAAGTAAAAAAAAACAAAAAAACAGATGAAATGAAATAAATAAATGCAATCAACAGCCTCTTTTAACAAAGCCTGTAAAGTAGCACATTGTGCTTTCACCCTGAACAAAAAAAAAATTCAATTTAAGTAAATGTTTTTTTGTTTGTTTGTTTCATTTGTCTGGTTGTTGTATAAAAAAAAGTCAGAGTTAAAAAGAGAGTGGTGAATTAAAAAAAGTCTAGATTGTGCACTGGTAAACCCGGTAAACATTAGACACTCTACTCTATTAGATACCTTGAGGACAGTAAGCAGGGTAACTGACATTAACTGAAAAGTTACTCAGACATGCACATAGAATGAAACATATATTTCAGCTATTTTTCATCATAGCCCATTAAAAATGTTAAAAACCTCACCTGAGTAGCTCCCAGGTGGCATCCCTGGTGTGGGCACAGGTGCCATTCCAGGCTGTGACATAGGAGCGTAAGCAGTCGGAGGTTGTGCTGTTGCCTGCTGAAATGAGGGTCCTGCCTCTTCATCATCGTCATCCTCATCCGAGTCATCTTGGTTCTGTTTCTTTTTCTGGTTTTCTGAGTCAAAACAACAATGTAGATATTAAGCACACGAGAGGTGCAGAAAAACACACCTCTTCAACAGGTCAGAACTGAACAATTCTTCAACAGGTCAGAATTGTTGAAAGGAAATTACCTTGTGTTTTCTGCTCAAGTACCCGTCTTCTTTCTTCCATATCTTTCTCTGGAATACCCTCCATCCCATAAATTTCCAGCTCAATGTCTGTTCTTCCAGGTATTGCATTAGGAACACCATCAATTGTTTCTTTGTGAACCTTCAATACAGCAGAAGAGAGCATTTCATTTTAACTCCGAGCACCAAGATCATCAAAGTTATGTAAATATAAACATGTACACACCTGCATACAGTGGATGGCCAGGCCTGGACCAGTGTATAGCTTTTTATGACATATGTGACACTTAAAGTGTTTGGCCTTCTGGTGCTGAATGAGAATCTTTTCGTCATCAAAATCCCTATTACAGTACCTGTATCCAAAGTTAAGGTCATATTGGAACAACATGGGGACAAGGAAACATTAAGCTAAATAAAGTAGCTGTATTATCAACATTAGCTAGGCACTGTGTTGTACATTATGCATCCATTTGCAGGGGTCAAACAGCAGGTAATATTATTTAACTAACTGGGGCCCTGCTTGGATCATGCCTTGCATGATGTGCCAAATGATACACCCAACTCTGGAAATCTGTTGTTTCTGTGGCTGTTACTGACAGCATTGTGTTGCCAACTCAACGCCTGATTGTATCTAAGCTCACTTGTGGATTCAAGGATCTTTCCCAAGGGTCCAACACTGGCAGCCAACAAACGTCAGGGCTCAAATTGGGGCCCTCCTTATCAACCCCCAAAACGTTGATTGTATTGATTGTAATGTAATTGTGATATTAATCCTATTGCCCATCACTAAACTGATCTAAAGATAAAAGCAAAAGCCATCCTTTACAGTTAGTGTGTGCAACAAAGTTGATTTGAAAAGTAAGTTAGGGGTATAAAAATATCAACTAAGACGTAATGATTTCTGTCTGTGAGAATTTGGAGAATGGAAAGCTCGAATGTGCTGATAACTATATAAAATACTACTGACGTTAAAACGTTTAAGAAATGAATGATGCCGTAATAGTGCTCGCAATAGCAAAGTCGTTTCACTTTCGATGCGCATGCGCGTGTGACGCATTAAACAAATAAATCTTGCATCGTATAGCGAAGGCGTCCACACTAATGTATGTATTTGACACTTAAATGTGAGCTAAACCCCCAGGTCTGTCATAATAAAAGAGATAAATGTAGCGACGCGCCATTAAATATTAACCAAACGACTAACACAAAACATTATTGGTATAATATCTCAGGCTGACTAACGGAATAAACCGTATTTTGCTAGCTTGCCTCAGTTTATTTGTTAGCTTGGCTTACATAACCAGTTTTCTCGTTCAAATCTTAAAACCAACAGCTGTCCTCACAAAGGATACCAACACCACGGCTTCATCTGCTTCTTCTTTTTCCTTCCCATGTTTTATCAGGACAGTGGACAATTTGTTTGAGAATCACCGAGACGCGGTGCACGAACCGAACATTAGCGAAGCAAAATGGCGCAGACGGAAGAGTGTGAAAGAACAGGAAGTGTGAAACAGTAGCGTTGCAATATCGCCCCTAATGGAGCGGAGTGTAATAATAGGTTGTGAGATCGCTGATTACTGTGCTATATTCCATGGGAAGCTTTATCAATCTAGTTATTGTAATGATTCAGCTTCTTTTTCTGACTCTATTAGGCACTCTAAAAGTCTTACTGATGATGAAATAGCATTATCCAATCCAATCTTATCTTGATTCACACACATTGCATAAAAACTTACTTCTTTTTATTGTGTAAAGCTGCTTTGCGACAATGTCAATTGTTAAAAGCGCTATATAAATAAAATTGACTTGACTTGACTTGATTATCCGACTTTACATAATATGCCTGAAGAAGTTCTTCAAGCAGTCAATAGTTTGAAAAATAATATATCACCTGTCTGGACAACATTTATCTCTATTTTTTGACAGATGTCTTTAAGGAAAGTATAGAAAAAGAGTCTCTTCCACCGTCAATGACTAATACCTAAACCAAAAAAGAGTTACTCTCTATTAAGAATTGGCATCCTATAACTCTGCTTTAAAATTATTATAAAATGTTGGCCTCAAAGATGTCTTGCATTCAATTATAGATGGAACAGTCTGGATTTATGAAAAAATCGATAGTAAACAATATTAGACTTGTTTTAGATTTGTTTGATTATTTTTGACACTGATAGATTTATTTTATTTCTTGATTTTCACAAAGCATTTAACTCATTATTTGCATCATTTTATTCTAAGAGCACTGTTAAAGGCTTTGGGCCCTTTTTCTGCCAAACAGTTTTTTTTACTGTAAAATAAAATATTTTGTATAATAATAATAATAATAATAATAATAATAATAATAATAATAATAATAACAGCTCTATTAAACTAAAATATGAACCTTCTTCTCGGTTTAATTTATCTTCTGGTATCAGACAAGGATGCCCAATCTTTCTTTACCTTTTCCTGATTGCCTCTCAGTTCCTGGCAACATATACAAGTATTTGGCAAAGTCATTTAAAGCAGAAATTTGCACTCTGAAGCAAGTTCAACAAGATTTAAAAGAGTAAGGAGTAGTGCAATCAAGACAGATGTTGTATTGATTTCAAATTTTTGAGGGCATAAAAAAATTGCTTCCTAATTTTCTGTGCGTATAATGAAGAGAAGCTTTAATATCAGACTTGAATGCCATACAAAAGGAACTCCAGCACAAGAAGGAACACAGAAACAGTACGAGTCAACAGAGGAGAAGTCAAGACTAACCATCACAGTCTGTCCGAGACAGTACACAGTCCAGATTCTCTTTGACAGCCTGCAAGAGGGAGGAAAAAAGCAATGACACATTAAGCATTTATCATTTTAACTGTTTCTTTGAGACAAAATAAGGGCTTTAGTCTCGGAATATCTGGATCTTGAATTAAATTTCTATTTTATTGTTTAGCATTTTTAACGTATTTGTCACAACGTAGCTTTGAACAATCAAAAACACATAATATGGAAATTAGTATGAAATATGACAAAATGTGACAAAATATGAATCAAATGATCAGATTGTCTTTGATGAGCAAGCCAAGGTGGCAACAAGAAGGAACATTGAGAGGAACCAGATTCAACAAGGAAACCCATCCTCATTTGAGGTATAAAGAATAGCCGGATTTGTTTTGCGGATCGTATGCTATAGAGAACCACAACGCATGTTCTGTAAATTATATTATTGTATAGGAGTTCAAAACATCAGTCATAATATATCAGATCTACCAAGCCCTGAACGATCTGATTACAGACGATGAGGAAAATGACTAAAGGGTGAATGCAAATGGGAAAAAAACAAAGATGGCCTTTTTTTTTGTATTTTCATGTATGTACAGTACCTGAAATTACCTGAAAAAGAACACAGACTTAAAATTGTGTTGTAAAATTTTGTGCATAGTTCAGTAGTACTGCAGTAGGACCGCAAAGTGACAACTCCCTCTGAGTCTGTCTTGGCTCAGCCTGAGCCTGTTTTATATGGCTGCCTCTCAGCCTCTGTGATAGTTCACAGAACACCATTTCTAACAACTGACACTACCAAAGGAAATATTAAGCAAAAACATTATCAAGGGAGGGAGAAGTTGCCATCACACCCACAACCAATGTCATCTATCAACACATCAAGTTAAATAAAGCAGGTGGGGGGTGAGACTGGGTGCATCTCACCTACTACCAGCAAAACACCTGACATTTATCCCAACCTTTCCCCTTCCATTTTTCAATAATAACCCTAAACTTTTCAGTTTAATCTAATCTTATCCTTAATTATCTTCTGAAACCCCTAAGTCTAATACCCTTCCCCTCCTTGTTTTCTAATCCTAATCTTTAATTTCCCTCAATATTATTCCTTTTAAAATTCCCCAAATAAAATATTTTCATTTCATTTTTTCACAGTTTTATTTTACACATTGCCCCACTAATTAATCCTGGTATTGCATACTGTGTGTGTGTGTGTGTGTGTGTTCAGTATATACAGTACAGTATACATTTCTATTTCTTTTTTTCCACTTACAAAAATATGTTGAAAAAGGAACAGTAATGAAGTTGACTTGTGTCAGTATATTCTTCCCTTAAGAGGATTTTTATTACTAAACCAAAATTACACAGTAAAATTTCATGGACTGGTTGTGATTTGATGCCAGTTTTCTGTCTTCTCCCACACCAATTTAGTTGCGTAGCTGGTTTAGGTGTGAAGAGTTTCCTGCACACTTGCCATACCGTTTAACCAGTGTTTCCCCCAGTAATGGATAGCTTTGCTATCTGTAATGAAATACAGAATTAAAGCAAAAGTGGACAATCCAAATCCGATCTCCTTACAAATATATCTGGTTACTCTGGAATACATATGTTTGACCCTCCTGGTTGGATTTGCCCAGCACAAACAATGGACTCAAGTAATCATTCAACTCCCCATTTAGATGTTGCTAACCCACAGTGTACGCCCTCAACGTATTAGTGGACATACCACCACATGTTTCTTATAATCACTGTACTATCTTTCGTCAAAACTATTTAGAGCTTCTAATGTGGAGATAGGAAGCATGTGGTTATAATCATTGCTCTGAAGTTGATTATCTGGAGCACTGTTTGCACCAAGTGACTGTACAACAGCTGTTAAATGGTCAATCCAAAGGAAAGGCGAGTTCTTGAACGGAGATACAAATACAGTACTGTATTTTTTTTAAAGCTGTAATACTAAGAAGAAGAAGAAAACACTTAAGGAACCGGTAGTGGTGGAGTGAATAGTCAGATTATAATTTGTGTGTATTTGCAGACTTGATTGACATTGGCTCCACTAATGTGAAAGTAAACCAAAGCCAATGAAAATGCAAATCAGCAGAGGAAAAAAAACGTTTTGACTGTCAGTTGATGATACGCAAGACTCGAATCAGATTCAGCTATGCAAAGTTAAAAGCAACATACTGTAGCTGCCATTTATCTCTGCTAGATCACTTTTCTAAATCCATATAGTATCTCACCAGTATGACATGACATTTCAGGGTGTAGTGTGGTTCACAGATCAAACTCAATTATTTTTAATCACAGTTGAATGCCTTGCCTCCGGCTTGTCTGGCCTTCAAATGTTGTGACTTGGAAATAAAAAATTATAATTAACTTATGTTGATGACACTATTAGATACCTACATAGCCTACATAGTGTTGGGTTAAGTTAAAAGACCTAATGCATATAATTTCTGTTCAGTGTTAGTTGACTTTTGATGACAGTGTGTGACTGATCTCGCCTCCAATTCTTGCTTCAAATTCGATGTTACAAATTATGAAAAAATTATTTATTGATGTGTTGGTCACACATTTCCTTTAACATGTCACACTTTAACTCCCTGGCTGATGTCTTGAGATGTTGCTTCAATATATTCTTTACTCTTTAATCTTTAATCACCTTTACTCATGATGCCATCTATTTTGACATCAGTCAGTCCTGGAGCGAGGCACCCCCCCAGAACATGTTGCCCCATGATTCACAGTTCATATTATGGTCTTCGGCTTGCATGTTTCCCCCTTTTTCCTCCAGACAACGATGGATATTATGGCAGAACAGTTACCAAACTATTTTTTCTTTCATCAGACCAAAGGACATTTCTCCAAAAAGTTACATCTTTGTCCACATGTGTGGCTGCAAACCTTAGCCTGTATTTTCTATGGTGGTTTTGGAGCAGTGGCTTCTTCCTTGCTAAGCAGCCTCTCAGGTTATGTCAATATTAGTCTAGTTTTACAGTGGATATACATACTTTTATACCTGTTTCTTCCAGTGTTTTCACAGGGTTCTGTACTGTTGTTATGGGATTAATATTGTAGCAAAGTACGCATCGCTTTCCTGAGCAGTATGATGGCTGCATGGTCCCATGGTGTACTTGCAGAGTATTGTTCATACAGATAAACATGGTACTTTAGGCATTTGGAAATTGCACACAAGGATGAACCCAAGCATGATGAAGAAGTCCACATTTTTCTGAGGTCTTGGCTGATTTTTTCCCATTATTTCAAAGAAAGAGACACTGAGCAGGCCTAAAAATACATCCATAGGTACACCTACACTCAAATTAAGCCAATTAGTCTATCAGAAGCTTCTAAATCCATGACATAATTTTCTGGAATTTTCCAAGCTGTTTAAAGGCACAGACAACTTAATGTATGCATGTGAATTATAAGTGAAATAATCTATCTGTAAACAATTTGTTTACCTGGGTCACACAGTACGCAAGTAGATTTGTCTGACCGATTTGCCAAACCTTCCAACTATCCAATTTGTGTCCCTCAAGGGGAAAGAGACAGAACAGTTCTAGGACTCAACTGTGTAACAGCGTTTAATGGAAAATTACCTGATTTATAGAGAACATGTGCAGCAAACTGCTTCCAACCTTTTGTTGGTTGGAGAACAACCTTCTTTTCAACACTGATGAGAATCTGGATCTTGTCCCTATAAGGGGGCCACCAAGCAAGCCCATCTGAAAACAACTCCTTTGCCACTTTGCCAGTTCTGTTTTCTTCCACAAAGAGTAATATTAGGTACAAATAAAATCATAAGTCAAAAAGGCAGCAAAAAGTGGTAGGCAAACAGTCAGACAGGTGTAATACAATTAAACATATAAGATGGTGGACAAGCAAGAGGCTGAGAAATTGTGAATGGGCAAGGGGTAGGGTGCTGTGTTTCGGGGGCAGAGCTTTTTCTTACAAAGCCCCAAAGTTATGGAATAGCCTTCCAAATAGTGTTCGGGACTCAGACACAGTCTCAGTGTTTATGTCTAGGCTAAAAACCTTTTTATTTAACCAAGCATATTGTAAGTACGTAGATTTGCCTTAGGTAAAGGAGCAGATCTGGGGGACTCATGGACGTAGAGTATTCTGGTGAACTGGTATGTTTAGATGCTGTCCTCCCCACTCTCATTGATCACTCAGGTTTGTTGACGGTGAGGTGATCGGTCGCTTTACATCTCAGGGAGCCCTCATGTCTTTGTTTCCTTCTGGCTGTCCCTTTTAGTTATGCTCTTATAGTTAGTCCTGCCGAAGTCCCTGCTTGCACTCTACACTAAATATACATTCACCTTATACATTATCTGACTGTGACCAGACCTAACTGTTATCTCTCCTCTTTTGCTCTCCCCTCTCCTGTTCTCTCTCTTCCCTCTCGCTCTCTCTTTCCCACTCGCTGTCGAGCTACACATGTCGTTCCTGAGCTGCCATTGATCCAGACTCCCTCTGCCCGCTGAACCGGCCTGACTCATCCTGGTGCCCCGCTTCTGGTTGGAGATCTCGTCACATGGATGTCCCGTGTGTCTCTTTGGGATGCGTCCGATGTCTGGGGACGGTTTCACTCTAGGAAGACGGTTCTGGCCTCGCTTGATGTTGACGGCCGTTTCTCTGCAGACTTGGCTACAGTCGCTCGATAGTTCAGAACTGGAATTTCCTACAAGTCTACCTGAGCATCCAATGACTACCTGGACTCCATATTAACATCAATTAACATCTATTAACAACTATTATACTGAACTGCCTGCCACCCAACACACAGTATGAATGCAGATCAATTCCTGCTTTCTGTTTCACCCAGATGAGGATGGGTTCCCTGTTGAGTCCGGTTCCTCTCAAGGTTTCTTCCTACTGCCATCTCAGGGGGTTTTTCCTTGCCACTATTGCCCTCGGCTTGCTCATCAGGGACTATCTGACCATTTTTTGATTCATACACATTCACATTTCATACAAACTTAAATAATTCTTTTGATTGTGTAAAGCTGCTTTGCGACGATGAAAATTGTTAAAGCCGCTATACAAATAAAATTGAATTGAACTGTGTCATGTCCAAGAGGCATCTGTTAAATGCATGATAATGTAAAAATGTAAAAACTAGTGTTTGATATTCAAATAAGGAGTAGTATTGTATGATCCAATGTAGTATGGTCCAGTTTAACGATGAAGAGCTCTGTTATATTGGGTGTATTGTTTTTGCACAGTGAAACAATTGTGGCAGAGGTCCAGATGTGTGCACTCTCCTTATGCTTTCCACTTCCTGCATCTATACGGACACTCTCACCAAAAGTCTCTTCCCAGCCTGACAACAGGGAGAGTGATTTTTAAGAGCTTCCTACTGTATATACACCTGAACCTTAGAGCCTAATGTACAAGCTAGAATACCCTTAAGCCACAGGTAGAAGAGTCACCGGATGACACTCAGGTAGGCAAGATGCATATAGTCTAATCGGAACCAACTGACCATGCCCAAACCATACAGTACACTGACCATGGGGCAGTGGTGGCTCAGAGGTCTAAGGCACTGGGTTGCTGGTCGGCGGTTCGATCCCCAGCCCTACCAGGTTGCCACTGTTGGGTCCTTGAGAAAGGCCCTTAACCCTATCTGCTCCAGGGGCGCTGTATCATTGCTGACCCTGCGCTTTGATCCCAGTTATGCTGGGATATGCGAAGAAAGCATTTCACTGTGCTGTAATGTACTGTATATGTGACAAATAAAGGCTTAACTTTACTTAAGATGTGGCAACAAGAGGTTCAATTAAAGTTTTTTGGTCAGATTAGATTTGTATGTCATGACAATTCACGTTCATAATTACAAATAGATAATTACGTTAAGACAGCCATAAAAATCAGATATGTGTTACATTAGAAAAAAGAAATCAGAATCAAGTAAGATAGGAGGCTCGATATCAGAAAGGAAGATGGGTGTTTTATGTTCCCGTTTAACATTTAAAAAATAGAGAAAAGAAACAGCAAAAAACAATACCCATTTCAAGGCTATGTTTGTTTTATTTTGCTGCATTGTCCACAGAAATGTATGTACCTTCTTTTATACACCTTTTTATTACTTCTATTTTACCAATAAATTATTCCAAATACTTATATACTGTATATATACACCATTCTTTCTTACACTGGTTAATTTATGGAGATATTATCTAACATACAGGGCCTCTGCAAAGTTTGCAGAGAATAATATAAATGCTGTAAGCATGTTTTCTGATCTAAATATATAAATGAACAAAAGCATTTATGTTACACAATCTAGTCTAATGAAAATAAACAGAAAAAGCAAGCATCATTGATGAAAGGCTGGTAACTTGTATAAATAACTTATTGCTTGTATATGGCTAATAATAATAATAATAATACATTGACTTTCTATACTGGTTATTCTGGGTGCAAATCCATTTAAAATGTAAAATATTTATTATTATTATTATTTTATTATTATTATTATTGTTGTTGTTGTTGATGTTGTTGTTACAGCCATATACAGGCTGCCAGTTGTAAATGTATTTCAGTTGGCTTTCATCAATGATGCCTCGCTTTTTTTTTTTTTTTTTCCAATTATACTACTGTAGATTGTCTAACATAAAAAGATAAATGTCACTGGAGAGATTTAGGATTGTACAAATAAATATATAGCATTTTGGAGTATTTCAAATAAGTTTTACAGCAATTGCAGCAATTACCCAATATGGGAAACCTTACAAAATGATTTTATCTCTTATAAACAGAGATTTATAAACATCAAATTCTTCTCAGAACTTCAGGAAAACATTGACTTTCTTACATCTTTCATAGTGGGTTATGAATTTTTCATCTAACAAAAATACAATACAGTGGAAACTTGGATTGCGAGTAATGCGGTTTGCGAGTGTAAGATTTTTAATCAATTCTGCCTTGAAAAACGAGGAAGTCTTGATTTATGAATACCGAGTATCATGTAGCACGCATGCGCTTCTTGTTTTGACTCCGAACATCATGTGATCACAAATGAGCCAATGGTTTTTCTATAACACTGTGGCCACGTGTGTGAGGTAATTTGTTAATTCATTCGAGTGTCATTAGAGAGATTTCTTGTTTATTTTCGTGATAAAACAGTGTTTCCATTGTGTGTGCGCGTGTGTGTGAAACTCAAATAAGAGAGGAAGAAGCGTTATGGTGTAAGACGAGAAGAGGCAGAGGGGAGGGGCTCATTCCTCCTCTCCTCTTACTTTAGCTTCACAAACACACACACACACACACACACACACACACACAGCGCCTGTGAGCGCAAACGGAAACACTTATGTCTTGGAATTTTTTTTCTTTTTTTAAAGGTAAAGTGCATGTTAATTTGTTTTATTTTTACTTTATATTTTGTATTAATTATTTGTTTGTATTTATTTTTTTGGTCTATGGAACGAATAATTTGAGTTTCCATTATTTCTTATGGGAAGATTCGATTTGGTTTATGCATGTTTTGAAATACGAGGCCACTTCCGGGACGAATTATGCTCGTAATCCACGAATTATGTTCGTAATCCACCTTACACAGCATGGCCTGTCTCAAATCCACACTTCTATGATCAAGTTTCTGTTACAATATAATGTTTATCAAAAAAGCATGATTAGAAGGTCATGAAGAGAAGCATTTTCCACTTTACCTTTGAACAAACATAGCAATACTGACTGAAAACAGGTTTTAGGCAGAATAAACATTATTTTGTTTTTATTCATTTACAGTACTTGCTTCCAATAAGAGTTCCAAGAGTTCCAAGAAGAAATTTGTCTCATGCCCATGATCACACATGGCATTTCTGTCTTGAAAGAGGATAGATTTGATGCACATAGTGTTTCATCCATTATTTCTAAAGAACTGAGTGATTGTAATCCTCAAGACATTATGTTATTTCCACTATTTATGAGTGCTGCTTATGAGGGTTTACAAGTGGCAACCTTTGTGACATTGTAAATATACTCAATTTATTCCATTATAATAATCTATTACATCTTAGCAAACAAATAAAAAACCTTAAAATAATAAAACATTATTCATAGAAGAATATAAACATTTTAAAGCTTGAAATGAATAAAAATATGTCTAGACATACAGTCAAAAGTTTAAAAACAAATTTGGAATTTTTAACAATATTGGAATTTTTTCTAAACTAACTACTAACTACTATATAAATAACATAAATAGGTAATTAATTAACAATAACAATTGTTGTTATTTTAAGACATTAAGGTCAGCTGTTCTGGAATATTTCTTGTTAAAGCAATGTTGCCATGTGCATTTGCAAAACCTGTCAAGCATCATGATGAAACTCATGAAGACCTCATGAAGATTTATCTCATGAAGACCTTCCCAGGAAAGCAAGACCAAAACTTACCTCTGCTGAAGAGAAGTTCATTTGCAGTTAAAAGCCTCAAAAATCACCAATTAACATCATTGCATTAGAGGCATTATGAAGGCTTTACAAAGCATATTTTGGATGCATTCAGCATGGATGTTTTACAATGTAGAAAGAAATAAACAATCAGGAAAGACCATGCAATTAGAAGATGGAAGATTGACTGGTATATGTTTTAAAAAAAAATTTTGCAGTGCTGAGATTTTTTTCTTCTTCCACTATTCATCAAAACAAAACATATACTCTAGGGCAATCATTGCAAAAAAAAAAATCAAATTAGTTAGTTTTTTCCTTTATTCATTAAAAATAGTTATCTGAATTTGTTAACCAAGCATTTAAAGTGCAGCTGTGACAATGGGTTTTTACAGTAAAATGAAATAAGGAGTGTTTGTAACACAGCACAGACGCTTTAAGTGCCATCCTTTTAAACTATTATACAGTGGAACCTCGGATTGCGAGTAATACGGCTTACGAGTGTTCCGCAAGACGAGCAAAGATTTTGAATACATTATTACTTAAACCAAGACTTGCTCGTTTTTCACGAGTGCCGAGTAACATGTATCACACATGCGTTCTTGTTTTGACAACGAGCATCACAACTGAGCCAATGATTTTTCTCTCCCTTGCGCTGCAGAATTGTGGTTAATTGTCTCCCCTGTTGGGTCTTAGTGCTCGCCTCTTCCTGGTATAATTCACATCTCCCTCTCTGTTTCAGCGTGTCTCCTATGTGTGTGCGCACGCATAATTTGACACCGACACACTCACACACACTCTCTCACCTTTACACCCCCCCTCCCAGGCTTCACACACACATACAAACACACACTCTCTGCTTTACACAGAAAACTCCACTCTGTTGCCATTCTTCTCAAAGGTAAAGTGCTGGTTCATTTGTTTGTTTTTTTTACTTTATAGCAGTGATTCCGTTAGTAAGCGCTCACGCGAGTGTCATTAGAGAGATTTCTTTATGATTGAGATGATTTCTTTATGATGAGAGATTTCCGTTAAAACAGTGTTTCCATCGTGTGTGAGCTTGTTCTGAAACTTAAAAAGCGAGGTGGAAGGAGGGATGAGGAGTTTTACTGTGTAAGACGAGGCGAGAGAAGGGACTAATTCCACACATACACAGCACCTGCGAACACAAACGGAAACACTTATCTGTCGGGTTTTATTTTTACTTTATATATTGTATTAATTATTTTTATGTATTTCGTTTTTTGGGCTGTGGAACGAATAATTTGAGTTTTCATTATTTCTTATGGGAAAATATGTTTTGGTTTACAAGTGTGTTGGAATACGAGCCCGCTTCCTGAACGAACTATGCTCGTAATCCAAGGTTCCACTGTAATGAAAATTAATATAGATGTAGATTTTATATAATGGAAATAGGGTTTTAAGCATTATTCCTCTGATTCATCAATGAGGCCCCTCTCTTTCTCTTTTCGCTTCTCTTTTTCTTAGTTTTCTACTTCATATGAGTCTTCTAAGGCATGTCCACTTTTTTTCCATTCTGTTGAAGCAGTTTCTATGTATCCACTCCCAGCACTTTCTTCATGTGCTCATAGACCACATAGGAGATACTAACAGCAGGAATGACTTTTAGAAAGTTAGGGGCAATGCCACGGTACAGGCCTGGAATACCCTCTTGGGTCAATATGTCCTTGAACTGGGCTACCATGGATAGCTTTGGAGCACCCTCTGTGTAAGCTGCAGAGACAAAAGCACAGGACACTATTACAGAAACGCACATAGGGAATCCACAAAATAGACTAGTGCTTTGTTTTATACCACCCAATTACTTTTAGGATTATCCCTTATAAGGGAATGATTGGAGACAGGTTGGAGGTACATGAATATCTTCAGTCAAGAACATATTTACAAAACTAAACAAAAAATAAGGCAATGGTATTGATACTTTGGTTATTAACACTAACAAAAGTACTCACTGCCCAAAACTTGGCTTGGGCTGGAGCTAAGGACAGCAGGCCACTGTCTTTGAGAGGAGAGCCTGGAGAGAACATGGCAACCTTAAAGACAGAAAGCATGCAGACATGACATTCTCAAGGCTGGCAGGTGCCATCAGCATGGCATCCTCAAAGCTGGCAGATGGTGCCAGCATGATTTTAAAAGTCATCTGGAGGAGGACGCATCATTCTCAAAGCAGGCAGGTACCACAAGCATGTGGTCCTTCAGTGAGCATGACTTGGACAGTGCAGGTCATGGCTTGAGCAAAACAGGGCTTTGTTCAGATAGAACACAGCCTGGCTCAGGCAAAACAGTGCCTAGCCTGAGCAAAGCAGAGAATGAGGCACTGGTCTGCCGGGGAGCAGAAATAGAATCCACTCTCGTTGTCCGTGTTTGGGATGCCCCAAGGCTCTGCTGGTAACACCAGCATTGCAAAAATATTCTGTCAGTTTAAAAACTCAACCAACCATTATAGAGTGCCAGTATCAGTCATGCTTACATGCAGAAAGTTTATCAAGCTGAATGCCACGTTGAGTTCTTTGTCATGGATCCAGATGTTGGCCTGGCGTTCTGTTAGGTAATTAAAATTAAGTTCCCACACTACCCAGGAAGCATAAAGAAAAACCTCCTTGACCTCCTTACACACATGTAAAAACCCATGCAAGAACAAAATAATGTTGTTGTGCAACAATTTATTTAAGAAAAAATTTGTTTATGACTATTACGTAATCTAAGACATCACTCACCCTGGGCCTGCATGCGAGTACGAATAAGGGCCAACGGGTAACTGGCTAGCTGGCCACAGGTGCTTGACACAGTACCACAGCCAAGCAAAACCAAAACACCAGGATCAGCTGAACCCATACAGTATTGCTGTAGCCATGCATTTTTGAGAGTCTGAGGAGAGAGAAGGAGTGAGAGAAAATTGGAGACAAAAGACAAAAATGTATGGACTTGAGTAAAAAACCTATAAACATACCCACATGATAGAAGACAGGATGAACTAGGGTTTTCATGGAATATATGGATGATACATGGCAAGTCCTTACATGAACATACCTCATAAACTGCCAGATCAATGCCAGCATAAGGAATGATGCCAATTGTGTTAGGCACATAGCCCCTATAGAAGGCACGCACCCCTTCCTTATGAAAAATATGCTTGGCGCAGTCTACCATCCCAGAGTACTGCCCTGTCTTCCGTAGAGTAAGACGCGTCTTCAACACCTAGGGGAGGATTGTAGAAACAGGTGGAAAAAAAACTAGAAAGAAAAATAATTTATACAAAAACCTTCAGGAATTATAGCCATTTTCATACAAACACACACACACACACACACACACACACACACACACACACACACACACACACACACACACATCAGTTACCCGGTTCCCTTGTCAGCCATATATGCTTATGCCCTAACACTGCCTCTACCATATTTGACAGTTTTGGTTGCTGTCGATCATGAGCTCTTCTTTTCTTTCTTTTTTTCCATCCATTTCCTGTGATTCCGGTATAAGTTTCATCAGTCCAAATGATTTGTTTTGTTTTTGGCTTACTGTCTAATCTGACCTTTCTGTTCTTGAGCATTAGCTGTGGTTTGTACCTCATTATGTAGCGTCTGTATTTATTTCATAAATCTGGATCCTGACTGCCGAGTCACTTCACTTTGACATGTACACATCTCCTCAAGGGTGTTCTTGAATTGGATAGGGTTTTTCTTCACAATGGACAGAATTCTACGGCCATCCACTTTAATTGTCTAAATGTACACTGTATGCAGTATCTCATGGAGGTGATCAGCCTGTGGCACTGCTGAGGCGTTGAAGACCAGCTTGCTTTGATAGCACCCTTCAACTTGCCTGTATTGTTAGATCGGGTGTTTCTCATCTTCTTCTTGACAATGTCTAATAGATTCACTATGGGGTTCATGTCAGGTGAGTTGCCTGGCCAATCAAGCCCAGTAATATCCTGGTCAGCAAACCAGTTAGTGGTAGTTTTGGCACTGTGAAACGTTGTGCTCGAAAAGGAAACCAGAATCTCTGTAAAACCTGTCAGAAGATGGAAGCCTGACATGCTCTAAAACCTCCTGGTAGATGGCTGTGTTGACTTTGGACTTGATATAGCACAGTGGACCAAGACCGGCAGATGAAATGGCACCCCAAATCATCACAAACTGTGGAAACGTCACTTCGGACTTCAAACCGCTCGGGTTGTGTTACTCACCACTCTCCCCCAGACTCTGAAACCTTAATTTGAAATGTAAAAGTTACTTTCATTTGAGTTCTCCCAAGTCCCTGAATATGCTTTGCTTGACAATCTTCTTTGGCGAAAAAAGGCTGTGGCCATCCCTATTGCTTATGCACCTTTTCCTACCACACTTTTCTCTTTCAGTTAACTTTCTGTTAATCTCTTCAATACCATGATGCTTCAATGCCACAAAGCTGGGGGCTTTGTGGATGGAGCATGTGGTGTATACGTCTTCGATAGAGGGGAGAGAGCCTCCGATGATCTTCTCAGGTATCCTCACTATCCGCAAGTCCCTACAGCTCTTCACCATCCTGCCATCTGGAAAAAGGTACCGAAGCATTCGGGCACTCACATCCAGACTGCGTAACAGTTTTTACCCACAAGCCATCCGTCTCCTCAACCAAAAGGGACTGGACTGACACACCACACACACAAATCACTCAGATGAACTAAGTAACTTACTTACCTCCATGGGGTAGATGATAGTCTGAGCAGTGGCTCCAGCCAAAGAGCCAGCAACAAACCTCTCCTGAACCCTGAGTGCACCCCCGTCCTTGGTGCCTCGAATTAGCCACTTTATCTAAAGATATGACAGGATTTGACATGATATATAAAAGGATAGTCACTAATTTAGTATTTTCCTATTACTAGATTGGGATTAAACAAATATCCATTGCCTGGCCAAAAAATGTTGCACACTATAATATTTTATTGGATTTCTTTAGCATTGATCAGAATATGCATTCCTTTGGGATGTGCAAGGGAAGTGCAAAAAAGAGTGTTTTGACTGTCCTCTCATCAGCAGGTGATCTTGGGAAGGAGTGACCAGTTCATGTATGAAAATGATTCCTCCTCACAGAACCATTGTTTCACAATGATGGATTAGCATTGTCATCCTAGAATATGCCCATGCCATCAGAAAAGAAAAACTCCAGAGATGTGATAACCTGGTCATTCAGTACATTTTATTGCCATACTGCCTTCAGTGGGACACTATGCGTCATGGGTGCATCACTTCCGGCACTTTCGCTCTTACCCTGATGCACCAATCACTCTGCAATCTGGACTCATCAGACCACATTCTATTCTGAAGTGTAAACCTCACAACTAATTATTTTATTACATACATTTTAAAGAATATCGTTACAGATGACAGCTACAGTATATGGAGAGGAATTTTAAAAAGTCAAATTTAGACTTAATGAAAATGTGATTTTTTTGTTGCTGTTGTTACCATTAAAAATTTTCCATGCTTGGTAGAAAACAAGTTAGTAACTATAGGTGCATTTCCACTAAAAGGTGAAGTGTGATTGTGCAGTTGAATATGTTCTGCCTTCCTCTTTTAGAAAAAAAGTATTGATGCTGTCAAAATTCAGATCCAGGTCAATTCTTGCTTGACCATCCAATCTGCACATAGAAGCTTGGCACAGGTTTTTTACGCTGGATGCCCTTCCTGGCGCTTCCGTCCCATTTTATCCGGGCTTGGGACCGGCACTGCATCCAGTGACTGGGGTTTGGGCACAGGCTGGGAATCAAACCCGGTTCTCCAGCATGGCAGGCAAAACACCTACCACTGAGCCACCAGTGCTTGGGTGTAATATATTACATGTTTATATACATTTTATTATTTTTGTCTGTGAATGTCCATCCACCTTTAAGGTATATTTAAATGGTAATTTAATGCACTTTATTCTGCCTGTATTTTAACTGTAACCCAGGTTGGGTAAATATTAGAAAGAAACATTGCTTATGACATCCTGTGACTGCTTTCCCTAAATTTATTTCTCTTATGCTGGTGTGCATTAAATATGTTACCTGGATATTGTATCGAGAGGTCCCTGGTGATTCCCATCCGCATCAGAAGGCATCTCCATTATTTTGAAATTAGTCAATATATTGAAAGAAATTTATTTTAGGTCTTTGCACAATTTGAATTGCATGTTAAATAGAAAATGCACTTCTGCAGGCAGTACAGAGTTGGCTTGTATGCCTCTGGTGACTATTGATGAAATAGTGACGACAGTGGAGCACACTGTGGACCATTTACACAGAAGCAAGTGGTCTGTTATCCAATTTTTGCACCTATTCTCCAGATGCAGAGGGGATAACCGTTATATGTGGATAACAGGTGTGCAAATGTAGGCAATGTACAGTAGGTAACAACGGAAGACACTATTGTTTTCGAGGTAAAAGAGCAAAAAGCAAAGATGTATATGTAAAAACATGTTGAATGTAAATAGTCCTACTTGTTCATAGGCCATAAACTTGACTGCAGATTCAGGAGCAATTTTGATAACATTTATGCCATTTCCTCTCCACAGGGACATGATACCCCCTTCTTGCACCATTCGCTGCAGTCCACACCACAGGCTAAACCCTGATGATCCATGAACCTGCAGCAACAAGCAAATCTGCTTAACAGAAGTAGAAAATGCTTATATGTGTTATTATTTTGTAATTAATTCGAAAGAAAACATTGTGTCTGTGTAACAGAGCAGTTCTTTAATCAACTACTATTATTATAAGGAATGAACAAAACTGACTTGACAATAATTAGATTACATTAGATTAGATTAGATTGTCAAATCAATAGTAAAAAAGAACTTTGACCAAAGTTTCTGTCTTTACCTGTAAGAAAACTTTAAGTCTGTCTAGTGGAGCAGTTCCGGTTCTGGATACGGCTCCTGCAATCGCACCTGCAACTAGCTGCCTCCAGACCACTCCTGCCCTCCGTTCTCGGTCAGAAAATTCATCTGGCACTGTCAGGTGTTCCCCAATATCAACCATCTATACCAACATGTATGAGAGTATTTTTCTTTGCCAAAAGGATTATAACAAAAAAACCTTGTGCGTTTAGAAAAAATCTAACCAAAGAATGCTTCCAAAAATAGGCAATTTCCTCCATGTTGTGTAATGGATTGAAAAGGAAATGATCTCTCCATTCGTTCCAGTTGATGGTCATTGTGCCATCTCTGTCCATACTGAAAATCAAACAAGAAAGCAAAATAAAAAACAGATTTTGCCAGTTATCATGAAAAATATGGGATGAGAGATTATCTTTCCCTATTTACGAACCTTTGCAGTATCCGGGAGGCCTGCTCAATCGACACTTTAACCCCCAGATTGTGCAAAGACCGCTGGATTTCCCCTACATCTATACGACCTAAATAATGGCAAAGCAAATCATCATTTTTTCATCGTCATCATTTCTTTCAAAAAGAAAGAAAGTAAGAAAGACAGAAAAAAGCCAGTTTTGAAGTAAGATGAACTCGAGATGAAAGAGTATGAAAAAGGAAAATATTGGCTCATGATCCAAAGCAAGCCACATCTTAGGTCAAAGGTGGTGGAGGTAATATTCTGTCAAGGGTATATATGGCTGCCAATAGAAAAAAACAGTGTTTCACAGTCATATGTCAAAAACCTGATGTCAACCTGATTAAGCATACTTTTCACTTGCCAAAGACAAAACTAAAGGTAGCAAGACCCACAAACATGCAACAAGTTAAAGGAGATGCAGTAAAGGCATGGCAAAGATGCACAAGAGAGGAAACTCAGCATTTGGTGATTTACATGGGTTCCAGACTCCAACATTTTTACATCAAAGTATTAAATATAATAATTACATTTATGATTAGGTTAGTTTGTCCAATCACTAATGGTCCTAATTATTCCTAAATGGTTATATCAAATATTTTTCTTAAAATCCTTGAATTGAAGCTAAAGCTAGTCTTCAATCACATCTTGATCCCTTCATCCAAATCCACTGAAGTGATATAGAGAAAAAAATACTTAAAGCCATATGTATGAATGATTAAACTGCTTGTGCCGGCAAAGTAATTACAATATACAAGGTTTGCTCATATAACCTCATATACAATGCTAATCATATTAGTTATTTCCACTGAAAATTTAGTTCATTTCTAGAAATTAGTGCCTTCTAATACTATAATCAGATCATTTGAAAAGATTAAATACAGTAAAGTATCAGTGTCGGAATACTGCATAACATAGCTTCTGATGTCAAGGTACAGTACCATTTTAAAATAAAACTTCATTTAATTCTGTAAATATGTATATTATATAATAGATATTGTCACATTATTGAGGGAAACTACACACAGCCAGTGGAAATATATTTTTGTTTTCCTTATGTGAACTGCATACAAACCATCATTGTTGTTGTCCAGACTGCGAAATATGAGTCTGAGCTCTTTCTCATGGGCCCGTAAATACTGTGCGAATTCCTCAAAGTCCAACTGTCCATCATGATTGGTATCACTCACACGCACTATCTGCAAGAATCAGAGGCATGAGTCAGACAGGAACAACAAGGGTGAGGCAGATAAAAGAAGCTGGGGTGAATTAAAAGGGTTAAAAGGAAAAAGTGAGACAGGAGTAGTGCCTTGTAACAAGAGCTAGGTGAGTCATATTTATATAATTTGAATAATTTTATGCGGGTTATAACAGAATCCTAGCAGTTTCATGTTGTATGTTTGCACTGGTCAAATGGACTGATTAATGCATGACATTAACAGTTTATAAATAGCTACAACATAACACAGCACAACAGGAATAGCATCCATGGTTAGCTGGCCAAACCCCATTATCTATTCTTGGCATTAAGAGGTTGCATATGCTCCTTGTTAATTACTCTTGGTTGGACATAACATTGTTTTTCTTTCCTGGTTTCCAGCCCAGAAAACTGCCAAAACCTCTGCTTTTATAGAGATCTGTACACCTGCTAATGATCACTTAATCAAAGGCTGGTGATTAGCAGCACCTGGCTACGACTTAACCTCTTACATCCTGTGGAAGCAGTACTTAGTAACTTCCATGTTTCTTTTTTTT
>QMIH01000755.1:126228-141861 GCA_003987875.1 Clarias batrachus
TGTTTCATAGCAGAACATTGCCCAGAATATTCACTATCCAAGCAGTCCAAATGATATATTCCACCTCTTGACTGGAGCCATTATAAAATAATATCCAATGGTATTCACTTCACCTGTGGTTATAGTGGTTGTGTTGCAATTGCGTATCAGTATATGATTTCTTAAGTAAAAACTTAAAGGCTTTTTAAAAAATAAGAAGAAATTTCCAACCACTGTTTTGACTGAAGATACAGTACACTTAGGCAGAATCAGAATTGGGATGTATTTATTGATAAAGCCTTTAAATTATTTAGGTTTGTCACTCTGGATGAAAGTATCTGCTAAATGCCTCAAATAAAAAATGTAAATATCTATGCATCTCTTTTATTAATTTCAGAAATGAGACCCATTTGTATTTTTTGGCTAGTTGTTATTTCTTCTGAGTATGTACATGCTATTTTGCAGACAAGACAAGGCTCAATATTTAAGGGTCTTGGCTTATGCACTGTATCTAACCCAGATGTTTGTTTTTTTTCCTCCAACCACCAACTTTAAATAGAATCAGTTATGCAGTTCCGCAGTGTTTATTAAAATCTAATTGATTCATTTCGTTGTCCCATATACAGTATATGTTTCTAATTTCCTCCCTTCTGTATTCCAGCTCTTTGTTTGCACAGCTTGTTATCTCAAGTGTTAATTTCCTTATGCTGATTATGCTGATGCCTCTTCGTTCCTTGTGTGCATTCCAAAATGGTGAATTTTACATAATGAATACAATTTCATTAAGTTGCCTAAAAGACAATATACTATATTGGTTATAAAATAATCTTCAAACAGCTTGTTTGGAAGCTGATATGGTGTGCAGAAAAGTGAATGGCAGTGAATCAATAACACTGCTGCTACTGCAGTGCTGTTGATTTATCGCTCCGGCAACTCACAGCAATACTCCATTATAAAATATCCTTTCCATCCCGATATCCAATGGGTCATAGAATTTTTTTCCTCCATGGGCTGAGCTAGGTTTCTAAGTGCTGTTGCAAGCACTCACATGTCTGATAAAAGCTCAAAAGAATTGGTGCTTGAAAGGATGCCAAGTAAGTGTCGACAATTTTGCTGAGATTTTGGCATGCTTCAAAAGACCGGGTACAGATTACATTAGTGTTACATTCATTGTTTCACGATTGATTGTACTATATGCGGTTGACAACAGAAAGATAGGCAAAGCTTACAGAAGCTTACTGGAGAACTTTTATAGTTTTGTTGTGGATTCTTGTAGTCAGACCACCTTAATTATATAATCTTTTTTACATTTTACACTTATTAAGAGATTTTGTTTTAAGAGACCTAGCATTTAGAAAATGTTTTAAATGCAAGTAAAACATGAAATCCATTCAGAATTTGGTGAAAGCATGAAAAACAACATGAAAGCATGGATCCATCCTGCCTTGTATCAACAATTCAGCCTGCTTGTATTGGTGTAATGGTGTGGGCATATTTTCTTGGCACATTTGAAAAATATAGAATTTAAAAATTGTTCATGTAACTCCCGCAGCAGCAACACCATTTCCCCTCTCGTGTGTTCCAACCACTCAGCATTCAGCATCACCAATAGCCTGATCATCGGTCATCATCGACACCTATTTCTTACTGGTTCACGCCTTAAATTGGATGTTTTTATGCTTCATCATTTATATGTCACAGTGTGGCTTAAATCAAAAAACATTCCACTATGCCTACAGGGTTTGAACTGAAAATGAGAGCCAAAAAAAGTAAACGTGAATAAAGTAGCAAAATAAACAAAATATTAGAAAATGAGAATATGTAAATATTATGCATTTACCACTAATATTTCAATAATCTGTTACGTCCATTTTTGTTATCATGGTTACACAACCAGTGTGTGTTGAAAGACTCTTTATGCCTTAGAAGGAATCAGTCCACAGTCAGCACTAATATGCCAAGATACACAAGTCACAGAGACATCCAATGGTGCGTTACAAGGGTGGCAAACTGTAAAACGTGTCTTGTCTTAGATTTTGTTCTATGCAGTAGTAGTACCTGCTGGCATCCAGCAGTAACCATGGAACTCTATTTAAGTATGTAAATGTAACTACAGTGGGTAGTGAGAATGACCATGATAACTTATTGTGCATGCCAGGACCTTCCAACAAAATCGCTCAGAAAGCTTTATTGGCACTATTTTGAGGGCTGATTTTAATCTTGCGGCTCCCAGGTACTGCAGTGCAGACTTTCTGCAAAAATGACATGTAATGCCAATAAAGAGGAGATTCTTGTCATTACTACCATGTCACTGTAGAGTGTACAGGTGATGACATCTACCACCAAATGTACCAGTCTCCAGGAAAATCAGAAAGAAAATATCTAGTCTGATGCAAAAGTTTGGGCACCCCTTGATAAATAACAGATTTTGGTCTTTTTTTTTTTTTTTAAGATGTTAACACAGTCTCTTTTTGGAAATGGAAAAAAAATGGAGAATATTTTCAGCAAACATTGACGCATAGTTACTTCTTATATCATAAATTGAATAAAAATCAAAAATAAAATGACATTATTATGGCTCTGTGCACATGTTTGGGCACCCTGAGAGTTCCAGAGTCTCAGATTCTTTTTACAAAGTTTCAGCTCGTTAGATCTGATGCATGGCAGCAGAAGTCATTAATAAATGCCAATTTCAAAGCTTTACAAATACACACGCGCACACTTGCGGACACTCAACAACCATGAATTTGTCTAAGCAGCTGTGCATGCCCACAATGCAGGAGAAGGCTACAAGAAGATAGCAAAGCGTTGTCAGACCTGCAGTTTCCACAGTGAGAAATGCAATTAAGAGATGGCAGTTCAGGGGAACTGTGGAGGTCAGGTTGAGATCTGGAAGACCAAGACAACTCTCGGAGAGAACTGCTCGTACGCTGGTCAGAAAGACGAATCAAAACCCTCATTTGACTGCAAAAAAAAAAAACCTGCAGGAAGATTAAAGAATATTACACAACTAGATGCCTTTTGCAAGGAAGAATTGGAGAAAACCCCAAGTACAAGAATTGAAAGAGTTTTAGCTGGCTATAAAAAGCGTTTGCAAGCTGTGATATCTGCCAGAGGAGGTGTTACTAAGTACTGGATATGTAGGGTGCCCAAACTTTTACACAGTGCCACAATAATGTTTTTATTTTGTATCTTTGTTCAATTTATGACATAAAAAGTAACTATGCATCAATGTTTACGAGAGAATGTGTCTAATTAATGTTTGTCTGTTGCAATGAGGGGGAAGCATTAGAGAACATAGTGTGCTGGTAAGAGAGAAGTTTACTCCGAGTCCTAGCAGAGTGTGTGTATGAACCACTGAGTCCCTGACTACAAATGCTAAAAAGATAATAAATAAAAGGTAACTCGCACCCAATCCCGGTCTCTATTCTTTCTCATATGAATTACAGTATCTTTTTACACTGATGCCAAAACCCACAGGACGAATGAATGAGATACAGCCTACATAATCCTCACCATTCTCTGACTTCATCAATACTCCTCACCTCCGAGCATGAGAGGTGCTCCAGGCCCGGCTTCAGGCACTGCATGCTCCAGAACCTGAAAAAGACTGAGGTACTCCAGCTGGAGATGCAACAGACCATACCTCACATCATACTGGCCAAAGTGGGATGACGTGAGGAACCTGAGGCATTAGCGGAACTATTCAAGCATGCTGCAGAGACATAGAACTGGCCCGAGTCCTAACCAAAACAGCACCATCAGCTCTTCCATTGGAGGGCAGCATCTTGCTTACAATAGCACACACGCATGCATGCATGCATGCAAAAAAAAAAAAAAAAGGAAAAAACACCCTACAGTGTTTATTTATGTCCAGCTGGACACAAAATAAATCCATGTGGAGATAAATCCACTCTGTGGGTGTTTATTCAACCCTGGGGATTTTACTCTGAAGAAGGAGAAAGGCAGTGAGTGCTTACTAATGTCTACAAATCTTTTTGTGTTCATTCTCCCTATTCATACCTTGATCATAGATTTTCACACAGCTGCGGCTGACAAATTGCTCTTTACTCTGCCTGTGTCTCCCTCGCGTTATGTCTTCCATAATATCGGCAAATTTGCACATTTGAACATAAATAAATGCATTAAATTTATGGTGCATTGTAAGTGATGCCACAAAAAAGTGCCATTTGGTCTACTGGCCATGCATTCTGAGTGGGAGGGATGTTCTACTCTCTTCCCTATCAATCACAATGATAGAAGACAAGTATGACTTTCTGTAAACACATGCATGCAGATGGATGGCAGTTTTCCATCCGAGTGTGTTACACAGCCCTGTGAGGCAGTACAATCATAGAAAGCAATCATTTCAAATAGATTCAGCTGGCTGGACATTTCTCAGGGGAAGTCAATGATATGTTCACCTTTACTCTCTCTGACTGGAAGCTGTCATATGATAGGAGAGAACTATACAGTAAGTCTTGGATGATAATTGGGCAGTAGAGACAAAATCAGGGGAAGACAATACATCACCACATTTGTTTCCTTGTTTGTTCGGTTGGTTAGTTTGCCTGACAGAAGATCTGCTCCACTCATACCTGTTGATCACCTCATCATCGATACCCTGATAAATATAATCAAGTACAATACATTTATAATAAAGGAAAACATAGGGACATACCTACATATCATTTCATAACGGTGAATTAAGTTGACTATTATGAAACACAATAAAGTGCTTGGCTTTCTTGATTCAATGTAAAGAATAAGATTATCAATTTGTAAAAACAATAACAAAATACCCTGCCTGCATGTCCTTGAATACCTCTAAATAGGTGGAAATCTCAATCCCTTAATCCCTTGGTAGTAGTAGTAGTATCTGATGGGCAATGTACTAATGTGGCCACTAGAGGGCGTCAACTTTAAACTGCTCTCTGGTTACATAGCTATGCATGCTGGAATTATGAGGGCCAACTAATTCCTCAGTTTTTGACATTATTTATATTTGCAATATTTACATTATTAAGAAAAGGCTCTGTAATAGCATAAATATTCGACACAACTGTTTAGTAACATAGTAAAGTTAAAACTTAAAGGTCGTGCTGTATGATTTTAGTCCTAATGTACAGTCGTGGCCAAAAGTTTTGAGAATTACATAAATATTGGAAATTGGAAAAGTTCACAGTTGAGGATATTGTGGCTACTAAGATTGCACCTAAATCAACAATTTATAGGATCATCAAGAACTTCAAGGAAAGAGGTTCAATTCTTTTTAAGAAGGCTTCAGGGCGTCCAAGAAAGTCCAGCAAGCGCCAGGATCGTCTCCTAAAGAGGATTCAGCTGCGGGATCGGAGTGTCACCAGTGCAGAGCTGCTCAGGAATGGCAGCAGGCAGGTGTGAGCGCATCTGCACGCACAGTGAGGCCAAGACTTTTGGAAGATGGCCTGGTGTCAAGAAGGGCTGCAAAGAAGCCACTTCTCTCAAAAAAAAAACATCAGGGACAGATTGATCTTCTGTAAAAAGTATGGTGAATGGACTGCTGAGGACTGGGACAAAGTCATATTCTCTGATGAAGCCTCTTTCCGATTGTTTGGGGCATCTGGAAAAAGGCTTGTCCGGAGAAGAAAAGGTGACGCTACCATCAGTCCTGTGTCATGCCAACAGTAAAGCATCCTGAGACCATTCATGTATGGGGTTGCTTCTCATCCAAGGGAGTGGGCTCACTCACAATTTTGCCCAAAAACACAGCCATGAATAAAGAATGGTACCAAAACACCCTCCAACAGCAACGTCTTCCAACAATCCAACAACAGTTTGGTGAAGAACAATGCATTTTCCAGCACGATGGAGCACCGTGCCATAAGGCAAAAGTGATAACTAAGTGGCTCGGGGACCAAAACGTTGAAATTTTGGGTCCATGGCCTGGAAACTCCCCAGATCTTAATCCCATTGAGAACTTGTGGTCAATCCTCAAGAGGCGTGTGGACAAACAAAAACCCACTAATTCTGACAAACTCCAAGAAGTGATGATGAAAGAATGGGTTGCTATCAGTCAGGATTTGGCCCAGAAGTTGATTGAGAGCAGCCCAGTCGAATTGCAGAGGTCCTGAAAAAGAAGGGCCAACACTGCAAATACTGACTCTTTGCATAAATGTCATGTAATTGTCGATAAAAGCCTTTGAAACGTATGAAGTGCTTGTAATTATATTTCAGTACATCACAGAAACAACTGAAACAAAGATCTAAAAGCAGTTTAGCAGCAAACTTTGTGAAAACGAATATTCGTGTCATTCTCAAAACTTTTGGCCACGACTGTACTTCGATGCAAATAAGAAAGGCTAAGCTGTTTATACTGATGTATGGGGCATGTCAGGGAAAGGAGAAGTGCTGTGTAGGGGGGAGGGTTAAAACACATCATCTGCATCCAAATCAATAGACCTCTGAGAATAAGACCTGGGGCAGAAAGAGACATGGACAGTGGTAGCTTTCCTGCATGTCTTATTAATTCATAAGTCATTTAGAATATCCTAGTTTAATTATGGCGATATATATATATATATATATATATTTTTTATTCATATCTTATTTTAATCTAGCAAATGATATACTCTAACTTGCCCAATTTTATATGGACTTATGCATATTGTTCCTGTGTCTTCATGGGTTTGTTCCCAGTTCAACACTTTAATTTGGTTAAAGTTTTATTTATATAATATATATGAACAATTAATATTTATAAAATCAGCTGTACAGAAAATATCAACCATATAAAAATAATAAAACTAAATAAAAATGTTGTATGTTGCTCCTAATGGTGACTAATGAAAGGAAGCATGTGTGTTGCATAGGCAATGTTACGGACTAGATCCACCAAAAACCTGAATAGGATAGACCAGTAACTGAATCAAAATAAGTGAAATAATCCATATGCATTCATTCATTTAATCAATAATTAATACTGTAAAGAAATATTATTGTCTTTTTAAAGCCCATTCCCATTTTCATTCACTATTTTTTTCTAAAGGGGAAAAAAAAAAAAAAAGGTTTAAAACACCTAAAGGAAGTAGTTAAACAGGACTATTCAGGATCCTCTGGGAGGAAAACAAGTTTGGGAGTTGTTGAGTAACAGGCTTTTTCATCATTTAATCTCTCTCTTTATTGGCTGCGCCAACACTCCAGTGCTTTTCTAATCATGCCACAGAGACTCAGTTCTTCAAGTAAGTTCTAGGTTCAGTACATGTAGTTATTAAGTCTTGCCAGGAGGTGGCAGAAATGAAGTGACATCCACACATTCCCCTGGAAGGAGATCAAGACCAGACAACCCATTAAACTGACTTATGGCATTCATTATTAACTTTAATATTTTGCATGCCTGCTCTGATAGTAATATATCAAACCTGACTTGTCTCCCGGCTTTAAAAATTAGAATGGTTGCTTGTCCTGATGGACCACACAGGATTTACGGCTCTGACCCAGATCCATGCCCCAATGCCCTAGGCAAGCACATATGCACCAAGATGCCCATCCTGTTCTCACGCTAAGGGGTTGGGAGAATGTATGTGTTTGTGTTTGTGTGTGTGTGAGAGAGAGAGAGAGAGAGAGAGAGAGAGAGAGAGAGAGGATGTGATGACACACAGGTGGTTTCTTGCCTGTCAAGTACTTATGCTTGACCTGCTTTGTGTCTCCAGTATGTTAGACTTGAACATCAGCCAGTTTATGTTCTTTATGTCCGCTCAGCAGTTTTGTGGTCTCGGTTATTACAGCACAGCCACTCAAACACACAAACATGCATATTACACCCAACCATGCAGTAAGAGTAGTGTATGAGTATGTTACTGTATATAGTGTATGTGCTATTTAAAATTACTCAGCCAATCACATACTGCAAAAAAGTAAGCAGATGTACTGTAAGACAAGAGATCAACATCAAACATCAGAATCAGTGACTGAGGTTGTCGATGCCAAAAAGGCTGGTTTGGGTATTTCAGAAGCTGTTGATCTCCTGGGATTTTCATGCACAACAAATATATTTAACGTCTACATTCTCTGTACAGAATTGTAAGGAAACCAAAAAAACAAAAAAAAAAAAAGCATCAGGTAAGGGACGGTTCTACATGTGGAAACTGCTTGTCTTAGGAAAGAAAATATTTCTCATTTTTATTTTTCATCCATTTACAGTTCTTGACTATTCGCCCACACGGGGACACACACACATGGCTTCGTGCTGCTCTCAGCCTTGTAACTTTTGTCTTTCTTCCTTATAGCTTTGCCACCGCTCACCGAGACACAGAAGAGTCGGTAACAAAATCCCCAGCGTGTGTATGGCCTTATGACTTACTTTAACTGCTCCAACCTCAATTCACGAACAGGTGCTCGACCACACCCCCATCTCTACACACTTCCACCGCCTGGCTCAGGCCAGGGAGCCAGTACGTCTTCCCATGGGCTCAAGTTTAAGTCCAGGTGCCCTACTTAAACAGGTCCCATTGCACATTTCATGCTACAAATAATAATCAACCCAAATAGTCAGCGATATAGGCAGAATTTGAATAGATGATTGTCTGAATAGACATGGACGTATTTCGTCATTTTTTTTGTTCTCAGGAGTAAGGAGAAGGAGCAAATCTGGAGGACTCACAGTCATAGAGTGTTTTGGATGTTTGGATGCTGTCTTTCCACAATCTGAAAAGTTCACTCGGGTTTATTGTCGGTGGAGCATCTGGCCGCTTTATGTCTCAGGGCACCCTCATGTCTGTGTTATCTTCTGGCTCTCCCTTTTATTTATGCTGTCATGCCTAGTATTGCTGGAGTCCCTGCTCGCACTGTGTACTCAATTAAAAAAGTACCTTTAACCTTTCTCTCTTCCTCTCTCTCTATTGAGCTACACATGCTACTCCTGAGCTACCAGTGATTCTGACCCCTTTTGCTTTTCAAACCTTTCTGATCTATCCAGATGACCTTTTTCTTGTTAGAGTTCTCATCACCTGAAAAGTCACTATCTGCTATAGTGGATGGCTCCACATTGACAGCCTGAAGATCAATGAGATTAAAGCTGTGGATGTTGTTCCTAGCACAGACTCGCAGCTTCTCATTTCCCCATTATTGAACAGTTGATAACTTCAACAAAGTTGACTTCGATTTAAAACTATAACGACTTTGGAAATTTTGCTATTCTTAAGTTGCTACTTCCTGGTTACACAGTTGTACTTTTTTGACTAAATAGTATGAGGCGGAGGCGGCACGGTGGTGTAGTGGTTAGCACTGTCGGCCTTGTACCGCCAGGGTCTGGGTTCGATCCCCGGCCAGGCTCGATTCCCGTCTCTGTGTGCATGGAGTTTGCATGTTCTCCCCGTACTTGGTGGGTTTCCTCCCACAGTCCAAAGACATGTAGGTTAGGCTAATTGGCGTTTCCAAAATTGCCCGTAGTGTGTGAATGAGTAAGTGTGTGTGTCTGTGCCCTGCGATGGATTGGCACCCTGTCCAGGGTGTACGCTGCCATGTGCCCCAAGTCTCCTGGCATAGGCTCCAGGCCCCCGTGACCCTGAATACAGGATTAAGCGGTATAGATGATGAGTGAGTGAGTATGAGGCGGTGTGAAAATGTCTAGAGATTAGCCCTGTTTACAAGATAGTATCTTATTAATCTACACACCATCACCTTCAAAACAGTCCCCTCGCACAGCAATTCTGCGCTCCCAGTGTTCCTCCAGAAAATGTGTCCTTGAAGTCTTCTTTTTGAGGCGTGTCAAGCACCATTTATGACCATTTTGTGACCATTTATGTTGATTCTTTATCTTTAGGAAGAGGGCAAAGTCCGCAGAAGTCAGATCTGGCCTGTAGGTTGGGTGCAAAAGTGAGATCATGTTGTTTCCGGCGAGAAACTCACATGTGAGGATAGCTCGATGACAGGATGCATTGTCGTCATGAGGCATCCAGTTTCACACGCACCACAGATGCATTGAATGTTCCAATTAGTGTTCATCTCGTCAACAGAAATAATGACGGAAAATATTGGTTGCGACCTTTTTCCCTTTGACTAAAACGAGACGATGACGAGACGTCACGGATACCAGTGAACTGTGACAGTGACGGAATCAGCAGGCAATATTGTTGGAAATGGATGAGACTAAAATGTGGTTTCAAAAAAATGAAATCTAATAAAACATCTGTTTTTATTTTCGTCACCATATCATTTTCTTCACAATGCGCTGCGATACCATGTTCATTCATTACGGCATGAGCAGCAGTATTTCCCGGCTCACGGTGACGAGATGTTACAAGCTCAGTCGTCTTTAACTCTTTGTCATCACAGCAGTATAACTCGGGCGAAAGACAAGAGCCGATATTTGGGCCCATGTTTATGAGGCACTGTATACGGCTTAAATCAAACTTCAGTCAGATATTAACTGTCAAACACGAAACACTGGCACACACATACAGTATATGAAACCATCACACATTCATACAGTATATACTCAAACACATACAAATTCTCCGTGCACACACACACATATGAGTCGCGTACATGCACAAACTCTCATCGGTGTGTGCGTGCGCATTTCGTAGGTAGTTGTTTGAACAGCTAGTAGTATATTTGTATGTGTGACTGTCTCATATAAAAGCAGATTTGCCTAGTTTAACGAAGAATTTCACGCTCGTTCTTTGTTCTTCCTGGCTGTCCATGATGAAATGCAGATGTGGTAATGTCTATGGTCAGAATAGCACCAGTTGCACAACTCCTGATGTACACAGGACGATGTCTTTTGGCACACTGACTTGTGAAGGTTGGTGCCCTTTGTGACGGTGCATGCAGCCTTGTGCTGCCATCTGTTAGTGTGTTACAAAATAGTCTCGAAACGTTTCGATACCGCCCAGTATATACGCCATAGTATACTGTTATAGAAGATTTATAATCACACTATCTGGGATTTCTTTTTGAATCTGATTCTGCTCAAGGTTTCTGTCTCATGTTGTCTCATGAGTTTCGTTTTTTTCTCGCCAAAGTTGCCGCTGACATTTTCCACTCATTTCTGGGCTTTCCCACTCCTGTCTGTAACTATATATTAAAAAGTACTTCATCTTAGTTAACATGAGGTTCAACTATGTTGAGATTACCAACTGACCTTGGTACAAAACTGTGTATGATAGTTTCCGATCTAAAATTATCAGAGCAATTCTAGCCATTATAGCAAAACTGCTTGTTTCAAACGCAGTGCAAATTCATCTTTAGGGTTTCTAAGTGGACCTGTCCTCACTAGTCACATTATCTTGAAGCAGGCCTTATGGAACCATCCTTAGCGGCAGTGTTTCCAGGTGATAAAAACGTCATTCAGATGTAAGGCATCAGGATGGATCAGGCAGGTCTGGAGGGCAGACGGCTCAGGATCACTGGCATTTCAGGAGCGCCGTGTACACCTCAAGGAGGGGGTCCAGGGGACAAAAACAGAGAGAGAAATAATATTAGTTATGTTTATTGCCACAGGTTTTGTCAGATGAAGTAATGTATAAATGTAAGTGTGGAGTGCAAAAAGGGACTCAGGCAGGAATAGCTGTGAAAGTGTAACTAAAATGAAGAGCCAGAAGGAAACACATTCATGGGGGTCTCTGGGGTGTAAGGCTGCATATCACAAACCTGACTGGACTAGTGAGAGTTGCGGGACAACAGCACCCAAGCATTCCAGTTCACAGGAAAACTCTATGCTCTTGAACCCTTCAGACCTGGTCCTTTACCTTAAAATAAGACAAATATGAACAAAATGATAGACTAAAGAAACAAGTTTTGGGGTACACCCCATTGCAGGGCACACACACATATACACACTACAAGCAAATTGGGAAGGCCATTTAGTCTAATCTGCATGTCTTTGGACTGTGAGAGGAAACTGGAGTACCTGAAGAAAACCCACCAAACATGGAGAGAACACACAACCTCCACACACACACACAGACTCGGGCAGGAATCGAACTTCAAGGTGACAGTGCTAACCACTACGCCATCATGCTGCCTGAAAGTTAGCATTAAAAACAAAATCTGTTTTGATAAACGGGGCTATACTAAGATGAATAGAACCTGTATTCAGAGTGAAATCATCAATCAATGGGTTTTTTTTTTTTTTTTTTTTTTACCTAACCTTGTGTGTAGATTTCCAGGTGTGTTCACCAGGTGCTAGCTTTAGTTGTGTTTTCGTTTCCTTCTGAAAGTTACTGCACGTAAACTTTCATCATTCAAGTCTAGATTAAATGAAGGTTTTTTTCAAACCCAGTCTGAGAAAGCCAGTTTAAGATTCATTCAAACTTTACATTAGACTTCGATGTATCTGTCTGACACCCCAACCCTAAGTGGTTGCCGGTTTGACCATAATGTACAATGTTTGTGGTTTTGTGCTCTGTGAGTTTTAGGACTATGTCCTGGCAGCAAACAAACATGACAGGACAAATGGTTCTGGAGATATCCATAATCCATGGAGAAAGTGGTATGTTTTTGCATCCACCAAAACAAGTGAAGTAGGACTAAAGTTGCTGAAGTACTCTAGACTTTTGGACAGTGTCTGTGCAATGCCCATGGGCATTATTTATGTTTTAGAACTAAGCCACTCGACTAACCTTCAGTACACCACTGAGGTGTTAAAAAATTTATTGAAACCGCAAGAACAGAGACGCTCAGCTGGATGCTTAGCAGAAATTTTAAGAAGAGGTGCGTGTCAGCAACATGAAATGGACACTGACATGCGGATAGCACTGAGGATGTTTCTGAATATGTCCGCCAAGAATCTAAGGGCTGTAACCCTCAGGAATGCTGAAGAGAAGACTGAAATATCTCAGACTTAAATCAGACATGGAAGTTTATGCATTAACGATGCTATTTGCCTGAACTAAATATACAATTCAGCTCAGAAGTATAAAATGTGTAATTATTACCATGCCGTCAGTCACAACAGTGGAGGGTGGAAATACCGTTAATGGACATAAGGCTACTGTGTATTTTCATTGATAATTAAGTCCAAGGTCTATTCTGGAGCCAGAAGAATTGCGGGAAATATAACCAGTTCATTAGATGATTACTTATCAGATTACCTGATCCTTTGTCAAACAGATTGAGCAATTGAGAGCTTCTGTTCTGCTGATTAGTTTCAAATTTAGCATGTCGTGGAGGACGTATTCAAAGGAGAAATAAGTGCGTGAAAAGAGGTAATAAGTATTTGACTTGTTTACCTAACTCAGATGATGTACTAATATGTGACTCTTCCTAAATTTGGTGATGTTTGCTAGCATTAGCTTAGCTCATTTAGTACTCCGTTGCAAATGAGACAATGATATGGATCGTGCTGTGCTGCACGCTACATAAAATGATGCGCGGGTAAAGTTTACTAATACTAATACATTTAAAGCTTACAAAAAAATATTTAACGAACTGTTCCAGAGCGCGATAGAGTGTACAATCCCTTGTTACACACACCAAGTAGTGCCCTTGTTTAGCATTGTGCTGGAAACTGATTAGTGCAATACCTTGAAACACTGACCATTTAGAGGCAATTTGGAATGACCTGGAGTAATTACTAAGGATACAATGTGTTGTTAAAGACCACGTAGTGTTATCATATGTGTCTTTCTGCTGTTGTTTCTGTGACTGGTTTTGCAAGTGGGTTTTGGCACTGGACGCCAATCAACACCTTCAGGCTGCCAGTGAAATAGCATATTGTGTTGTGGTATTAAAAAGGTATTAAAATGTGTTTGACTTATATTTGAAGCATTTAACAGCATGCCATTACAATTGGAACTATTTTAATGTAATGTTTTGTTTGATCTATTTAAAATGATTGTTACTCTTAAGTATCTCTTTTCAATCTTATTTATTCAATTTGAATATATTTCTGGTCATTCCATACTCGTACGTTTGATTTGTAAGTTATAAGTTTATTGGCTAAGAAAAAAAAAACATGCAGATCAGATTCATATATATATATGAAAGCATGTTAATGTAAGCAACTATGTTTAAAATCTTACAGCTAAAGCTAAAACAAAATGCTACCAAATTGTAGGAGAATAGGAGAAGAATAATGCAGCAATGCAATTTCGGTATATTGTACAGAAACACATGTTAGAAAACGCTATGAGTGTATGAAATGGAAAATTAAATTGGTTGAAATCAGCTTAATGAAAAAAAAAAGTTTGGAAGAGTGGGTTTTAAAAACAGATTTGGAGGACAGGTTTTGGGGGAAATGGCCCCCTTTTCCAAGACATTTTCTGGATTGGAGAAGAATATCTCCAGATACATCACAAAGTGGTCCAGCCCGTTGGACCCCCTCTTCAGGCAATGCTGACCCTGAGCCCTGAACTGGTCAGTGAACAGCTCCAGCACCACTAGACTCATTATGTTATTGGCTGTTGTATGTTTAATGTTGCGAAACATCCATAACATTAGTTACTTCCATTTACTCAAAGCAATTTTTTAATAAGAACAATCAAGATAAAAAGAATAATTTGTTGGGTTTTTTTTTGCAATCAATACAACAATCATTATTTAGTATGAAGCCCTTTATTCTTCAATCCATGCCTGCTTGATTGCTTTTGAAGGTCATATACAGAAATGTGCCACATGAGATGTCCCTAGTTTTAGCCATTTGTATGCAGAGGTGGACACCACAACGTCAGAAATTAAAATCCTGCTCCATTCATATGTTCCAACTAAACCAGTTCATTCTCATCAGCACAACCCTTCAGGCAAAAAGACAAGAACTATTAGTGATGTCACCTGTTTTATGAACAAGGAGAACTATCATACATGGCATATTGTCTTAATACTTTTAGCCACCACTGTAAACATGCTTTGGTGTTATGCACACCATAGTCTGCCAGAGAATAATAATTTGCCAAAATGACTAATACCACTGTACATGTATATGAGTTTTGATTTTAGCATTACATTCCGTTAATCAATGCACATTTCTCAAACTCTGTTCAATCAGGTGCACAATGTGGGTGGACAGCATTTTTCAGGTCAGGCATCACAGATTTTTAAGTTGACTGGTTTAAAGAAATAAACCTGTTTCTTCTCTTTTTCCAAGTCTTTCCTGTGTAGCTTTCACTGTGTACTTTGGCTCGCCGTCCTGTTGGAACATATTTTTCACCCTAAAGGCAGACGTCTGGCTAACTGAAACAGGTTCTCTTCTTATATTACCCTCCATCCATGTTTCCTGTGATGGCAACAAGCTTTCCAGTTCATTCTGCTGAAAAACAAGAGAATGATGAGACCACCAAATGCTCATTTATAGGAGTAGTGTTAATTGGGTTTGGGGCTGTATTTGTGCAGAGCTGGTGATATTATTGATGTCTGCATAGGTTCTGTATTTTTCACCAGTGAGTTGTGCAACCTTTTGTCTGTTATAGCTGGACTCTTAAGCAAATCTCAGACAATTGCCCAAGCACAAAGTTTGGCCTGATCCTGATAGTGTCTGGGTTAAGAATGTTTTTTTTTTTTTTTCCCTTGACAACCTTTTCTTATAACAGATTTCACAGTGCTCGTAATAAGCGTCAAACCTTTGGTGGTGTTTTAATAACATTCTCCATCTTTTTTCCTCTAACACCTTCATCTTGAAGCTTCACAGGAGATTCCTTGGTCTTCATGTCTGCAGGACTGATACAGTATGATCTGCTT
>QMIH01000755.1:141912-170541 GCA_003987875.1 Clarias batrachus
TATATATATATATATACATATAGTAAGATCTACCTTGAAGCTACCTTGTTTAACATATTCATTGCGAGCTTTTGACAATTACATTCCACTCCTAAATTATATTGCTAGAACGATGTGGATTTATTTCTCTAGTCAGGTTCATAAAATAAACAGAAAAGGCAATTCCTAGGCACTGTATAACTAGAGAGAGAATGATGTGATGGATAATAGACACTTCTAGACACTGTAATTCCATTACTTATCTAACACTGACTTCACATTGACAAACTTTAGTCTATCTGTGTAGCTGTATCTCTGGACACAGTGTAGACTCCGGTCTCAAGATCAATAACTAATTCCCTTCTAGTCCTTAGAAATGTGTAATCCATAGCCAGCTATTAATCAAAACTGACCAGCAACCCTAATGTTTACATACTTATATAATATAATTCATTATACTCATTATTGATGTGAATGGTCATTGACAATTCGTCTGTATTCATGACTACTATTTTTTCCTACACAAATAAGAAGCATGTAACAGAATGCTTTTCATTATGTACAAATATCTACAGACACAAAGCAAAATGGACTGTCAAGCTTATCTTGATGTTGATGTTAAGAGCGAATGCTGCGATGCATTCCAACAATGCAGTTCTCATTCCTTGAATACATTTTTGTGACTATTTGCAGACAATGATATTTTCCAGATTAGCACAATGTTGCAATGATTAGCACTGTGGCCTCGCACCTCCACGGTCAAGGGTTTGTTTCCTGCCTCAAGTCTCCGTGTATGGAGTTTGCGAGTTTTCCCCAGGCTTGGCGGGTTTCCTCGGGGTACTCCGGTTTGCTCCCACACTCCAAAGGCATGCAGATTAGTTTTCAAATTCCCCAGAGGGTGTGAGTGTTCGTGTGCCCTGCGATGGATTTGTCACCTTGTCCAGGGTGAACCCTGGCTCGTGCCCCAAGTCCTTTTGGATAGGTTCCAGGCCTTTCACTATTCTATACAAAATAAGCAGTATAGGGAATGAGGGACTGAGAGAATGAGGTTACTGACAATGCTGCATCACACACATACACATATCAAGTCAAGTCAAGTCAAGTAAGCTTTTATTGTCATTTGTCAACACAACATAAAGGGCACCTGCAAATGTGCAAACAGGAGCAGTAACACAATGACATGATACAATGCGATATACTCTGATGTACTGAGATAGTAGGCTGGGGTAGTGCAAGTTCATGGCATGATAGATTAAAAAAAAAAAAAAAAAACACAGTAAACATTTCATGTGAGTAGCAGCATAGATGGAAAAGAGTCCTTGTGCGAATAGCAGCTGATAATATAAATATTTGTGTAAAAAAAACAAGTTTGATCAGGCCAGTCCTTTCTTGTTGGGTAGACGGATGACATGTGGGTAGAAGCTACAGTATTGCACAGTCTGGATGTGAGAGCCCGAATGCTTCGGTACCTTTTTCCAGATGGCCGGAGGGTGAAGAGTGAGTGTGGTGGGTGTGTCCGATCAGCCACAATGCTGGTGGCTTTGCGGATGCAGTGTGTTGTGTAAATGTCTTCGATAGAGAAAAGAGACACCCCATGATCTTCTCGGGTGTCCTCGCTATCCGCCCTAGGGTCTTACGGTCCGAGATGGAATAATCCCGAAACCAGACAGTTTTCGGGATCCAGCTGCTCAGGATGCTCTCGATAATTCCTCTGTAGAAGATGGTGAGAATCGGTGGTGGAAGCTGGGCCGTCCTCAGCCTGCTCAAGAAGAAAAGAGCTGTTGGGAGAGCTTTCTTGTCCAGATCGCTGGGGTTGAGGGAATTTGGTACTCGTGATCAGTGAATGGTCACTCTGTGTTCTCCTGCAGTCAACAACCATCTCTTTAGTCTTAACGACGTTCAGAGACAGGTTGTTGTCTTTACCAGTCCATTAGCCTCTGTACTTCCTCTCTGTACGCTGACTCATCGTTCTTGCTGTTGAGACCCACCACGGTCATGTCATGTCATGTCATATATACAGTCACATATAGATGTATATATATATATATAATTCTCTGCTCCCTGCACTGGTTTCCTGTAGCTGCCCGCATCAATTTCAAAACCCTGATGCTTGCCTACAAAGCTAAAAATGGCCCAGCACCCACTTACCTCTCAGCTCTAATGACCACGAACCACAACACGTTCCCTCCAATCCTCCAACACTGCTCGTCTGGTCCCACCATCTCTCAGGGATCAAAGAAGACAATCAAGACAAGAACATGCATAGAACGTGCAGTAAATAAAGCTCAGGATCAAACCAGGGATCCTGAAGCTGTAGGGCAGCAACACTACCCCAGATAGGACGCTGCCAACGCCACCATGCTTCACCAGGGGTATGATCTTCTTTGGATGAAAAGTTTGTTTTTGAAGCAAACATATCTTACCAAAATTTATGCTGCCTTGGATGTTTTTTTTATGAGAAAGGGCTTCCATCTAGTCACCCTACTCCATAGATAAAACATGTAAAGAATACAAGAGATAGTTATCACATGCACGGCAGGGAGGGACAATACTTGCCAGAAGAAAGAGTAATGTTGTTGATGATAAGCTTTCATCTTTTTTGTCCTTTGATCATTTTTTCCTGTTTTTGGAACTATCATTGATACCAAAGAAAAACCTTTAAAAACATCGCATTTTGTACATGAGCTGTACGCGCTTGGTAAACCATTGCTTTAGCAGTCAATAGAAACCCAGAAGATGTCATTCAAATCCTACAAAAAACAGCTTATCTTTATTTGGGTGATCGCTTCTTTCATAACAGATGGAAATGATTTATTATTTATTATTATTCATTCTAAACATGCGATCGATAATACAGTGTGCACACTTGTGCATCTAGGTTATTGGATGTTTTTCTGTTGTTCTTGGAAACCTCTCAGACTGTTTGGTTGGATCACATTAAAGGTTTTTCACATCACAAAAATCCTGCAATTTTAACAGGGTGTGTAGACTTTGTACATCCACTGTAAATTATTTTTTCCCACCCATGTGTTAGTTCTCTTTTTCCATAAATGAAAGGTATGCAAGGTTTAATTTCCATGATAATGATAGGGGAAGGTGACACAGACAGCAGGACTTATGACAGAGAGAAGCTTTACGGTAACAGTAATATTCGGTATAAGATAGCCACAGGTAAACACCTGCATGGTTTATGGCAGTGTTTAATCTTGCCAGGGACTACCACTCTTCAAAGAAGAAGAAGATGAAAACAAGAAGATAGCCAAGTAATTTGAGGTAGGTTTTTATCTTGATGAACATCATATTGCCAGCATGGAGACCATAAAAGCGTTAGACTTCAAAAGAACTAAATGAAAAAGAACCAGAAGTGAACATGCAGTTATAATTATCCTCAAAAAAAGAACCAAGTTGATGTTATGATCCTTAAAAAGGTGCTGATGCCAGCAACAATGTGATATTTGGGCCAATCACAGAAAAAGGGAGGTTTCAAACAAATATTGTTTGCTGCTTTTTTTTTCTTCTTCTTCTTCTTCTCTTCGGTTTCTCTGAAACACTGCACGCTTTGTGAAAATTCTATTCACAAATCTAATTGGTCATAAGGTGTAGATTAACCTTCCACAATAACACCACTGAAAACGCTCTAATTCATGTGAAAGGTTTATGTTAATGTGCCATGTTAAAAACGCTTGCTTTGCAGTAACAACTCATAAGTAGTTAACGCATATTCTATACATACATATAAAATGTTACTACAGTTAAATTGTTATTTTAAAAAATAACAATGGTATGCCTTTTCTGTAAGGAAACATTTATTTTAAAATGAAAAGAAGGAGTCTCGAATATCAATAGTTTGTTTTAAAAAAATACATTTTCTGCAGTATGAGACTGCGTTTTATGGTTTGAGGATAAAGCTGGTAAGGAAACATGCATTTATATGTGCTACATATATTGCAAAAAAATTTTGATGGTTGACAAATCAATAAAGTACAAAAGATAGCAAACGTTTCCCAAACTTTTTTTTGAACAGATTTTGAGATATTAATCTGCAATAATTAAATAATATTTTTAAAAGATAGACTAGTTTTACTTATACTTTATTTGATTTAATCGACTATATTTTAACCATCTCATAACCACAGCACAATACAAAGCTTAAATTACACAAGTTCAGTTTACATATTAAACAGTTTAACAGAAAAATGTGATAAACTTTGGAGTTTTGCTCATTCTGGCCAATTATTATTCTCTGGGACACAAGATTTACAATAGATTTGACTAGAATTGGCACTAAACTGTAAGCATTGTCTATCAATATTAAAAATAAAATAATCAGTTCCTCTTTGGATTTTTTTTTTGTTAGTTTGCTTGTACAGTATTTCTGGATTTTTTTATATGAACATGAAGCATAATAATTATATTGTATTTCCACTAAATTATCATGTTTATTTATTTACATTATGGCAAGTTTGGGAAACTGACAAATAAACATAGGATTATATTTGGCACATGTTATTAATCTGAAGTTGACTTAGTTTAAACTAAAAAAAAATTATTTTATACTGAATTATTCTGGTTTGGTTATAGTGTTTCTATGCTATTGTAGTGAACGCTTTCAACTGTAATTTAAAGGATTTAACAAAACTATTAAAACTATTGAGGAATTACAGCCACTTACTGTATTTCAAAGCCCCTCCTTTTCCACTTGCCTAGAATTAACTGGACAACTAAATACTACTAAACTGAACTACTCAGTTTCATGACCATGTGTGGCCTGTTTCTTAGTTATTTCTTGACAAATTAAAGGGAAAAAGGTCTGGCTTTGGTTCAAAATGTTAAATTTGCATTTGGTGGCTGTGCATGGCAACTCTCAATATGTGGTCCAAATGGGGATCAATGCAGTAAGCAGACCATTATTAAACTTAAAGGAAAAGAAAGAAAAAAAGAAAGAAATCAGAGAGACAGCAGAAGCTTTAAAAGTTGTTAAATCAACAATTTGGTACATTCTTAAAATGAATAAATGGCTCAGGAACATCAAAAGGTCTGGAAAACCATTAAAGTAGATAGTATGATTTTAACTTGTACCAGATTGATGGAGAAAAAAAAGAATATGGAGAAGGAAAGGAAGAGCTGAATGCAAAAGAAAGGCAAAGAAACTGAATGTTCTTTAAGGACCATGTTTTTCACTTACTGAAGACGAAACTAGAGGCAGAAATACTCAAAAACAAGCAGCAACTGAAAGTGGGTGCAGTAAATGCCTGGCCAAACAGCTTAATAATTTAGCAATTAGTGATGTACATGGGGCCCAGACCCAGACTTCATGCAATCTTTGTCTTTGTGCATCCAAGTGATACAAGTAATCATATTATTTAAGAAGGTTGGTACTATAACTTTTTAAAAATGGAGGGAGATTGTAATAAGCGGCTGTAAATCCTAGCAATCCTAACAGTTATTGCAATATTTATAATATGTAGTCACTGATCCATAGATCCTGTTCCAGACGCCTAATTATGGTCCTTATTTGACCTGTGATGATATACTTTTGTTTGTATATATTAGAATATGAATCATCTTTTAGACAGAAACAAATGGAAACAGTTGTTGCTGATGTGTGTTTTCCATCCACCATGTGGTTTTCTCCCATTGTACACTATCAGTCAGCATTGTTTTATGTTCAGTTGACCCGCAGCACAGTGGCTGCGGGCAGAGTAACCCTACACTGGTGTACTCATGGGGTCTCCTTGTATGTGTGTGTGTGTGTGTGTGTGTGCGCGCACATTTCATTGGTCAACATAATCTGCCAATCATTCATTGCACTATAATTCTACTTTTCATGTCAGTATTTTGGCATGTTAGAAGAAAAAAGCATTGTAATATGCTCTATCAACAATATGATGACTTAATATCAAAAGGTTTTTGTTGTAGTGTGACATTTTTAATCTGCATTTAAATATTTTGCTGTATATAAAATTTATTGAATGCTTTTTTTAAAATTACTTTTGCATCACCCTTTTATTTAAACAATTTAAAGGCATTTAAACAAAGCAATATATATGTATACAATATTGTGCAGTATCCTATCACTACTTAAATAGTAATATTAATAATAAAATTTAATTAAATAACATTCCCAATGTTATTATTCCCTTACCTGTGATGTGTTTTCATAAGTCTTACAGCTCGTGTGCAAATCGGTCACTCTCAAAATGTTTCATTGGAGCATTTGTGCCGCTGGTGGGGCTTTGGGAATAGTTCTCATTTTGGTTGGTCACTGAAATATGTAACTATATGGGGTGGCAGAGATGATTAGTGGTTAGAATTTGCGGGAGGTGATCCCAAGGGTGCGGTCTTACTACTTACTTCGGATGGTGGTTAACCAAACCAGGCATGGACTTTTTGTGTGGAACCTCTTCTCTTTGTGGAACTGATTATCTGTGTATTTTGTAAAGATTATTCTACTCTAACTATTGGGTTAGTCTAGATATGTGGTTGAGGCAAAGAAGGAGAAGGAAAATACAAAATAAGAGCCAGCCGTTCTTTATTTAGACTCTGAATTCGGAATTAGTAGCTTAGGGGCATCTCCAAGGCCGAAGACAGAGGTGGGGTCTATCCCATCTTCTCACAGACTTCTCACAAAAAAGGGTGTGAAAATCATTAAAAGAGAGAGAGAGAGAGAGAGAGAGAGAGAGAGAGAGAGAGAGAGAGAGAGAGAGAGAGCAAAAATATTAATGCAAGATCAATTTAAAGATCCTATATTTTATTACATTTTTTTCACAGGAGAGTATAGCTAAGCAACAAGATCTACTCATATGAGGTCACAATACATGAAAAATAATCTATAATAACAGAAAATGTTTTGCATAATAGGTCTCCTTTAGAGCAACCAAAATGCAGTGGGATATTAATGAATTCATTCAGTCATTCATCTCCAGTAGCTACTTTTATCTGGGCCAGGATTGTGGTGGACCAGGAGTCTATCCTGGGAACACCAGGGGCAAGGGAGAATCTATTTTGGTGGCTAAATGTGTAGTTAACACTATATCTTCAACTCAAAATATTTATAAAATTATAAAATGTAGTGGAAATAGCGTTATGGATGTGACATTTGGACTCATATTGATGAACAAAAAGCCTCAGAGCATGGACAAGATTAGTGTCAGTGAGCTCTTCAGCTTAAAACAAACAAATCCTCAGAATTCCTATAATCATTGACGCCCTGGAATATCTAGTGTCTTATCAGTGTTATGGATGTGACATTAAATGGACAAACATTTCATGAAATTTCATCAAAGTAGAGTGCTACAAACTGATTGTAGATTTGGTATATTATTGATATTTTTGGAATAAATGATTTAGGATAAATGTTGGATATGGATGTGACGTTCGTGTCGAAATCGGTCCTCTACTAACTACATAACAAGATGCCTCTATAAAAATAAACTCTTTAATTATCATATCAGCAATTGTGGTTAATATTATTGGTATTTTTCTCTTTCTTTCTTTGCCTCTCTTTTCCTTTGCAGTTTTCATTGTTTTTGTGCCGCTCTGACCTTTCTGAATGATCAGCATTGGACTTTAAAGTGAACATTTAATGAACTGAAGCATGTGAAGGATTTTTAGTGTATTAATATGTAATCAAATTTTAATATGTAATTTTAAAAAATTCCGCCATTTCCATTAGGTTGACATTTTTTGCATGGACGTGCCCTGGTACACCAGTCCACCAGTTGAGCTATCAAGGCATGGACTCCATAAGACCACTAAAAGTCTACTGTAGCATCTGGCACCAAGATATTAGCCACATTTTTTTACAACCTGAAAGATACACAGTGCACCCTTTATGGACTGGACTTGTTTATCCATCCCAGAGATGGTCAATCAGATTTAGATTTTGCCACGGTCCTCAAAGCATTCTTAAATAATGTTGTGCAGTGCGCCATTAGGGAATGCCGTTGCCATGAAGGTGTGTACTTGGTGTGCAGCAATGTTTACTTAGGTGGTTTGTGTCAAAGTAACATCCGCATGAATGCCAGGTCTGGAGGTTTCCCACAAGAACATTGCCCAGAGCATTACACTGTCTCCCGCTCACTCGCCTTATACCTTATTTATAGTGCATGCTGGTACCATCTCTTCCCTAGGTAAGCAACACACATGCTCCGGCACCCACATCTCCGTGATGTTAAAAGTGATTCATAGAACCAAACCATCTTGTTTTATTTCTCCATGGTTCAGTTCTACTGCTCACATGCCCACTGTAGGTGCTTTTGGTGGTGGACAGGTCAGCATGGGCACTCTGACTGGTCTACACATTGACACCGTTCTATCATAGCCAGCATTAAACTGTTTAGCAATTTATAATGCAGTTGCTCTTCTGTGGGATCGGACAGGCTAGCCTCCTCTCCCCTATTAATGCACTTTGTTTGAGCATGACCTTGTTGCTGGTTTACCAACTTCCTTGGACCACCTTTGTTAAGGACTAACCACTGCACACCAGGAACACCCTACAAGACCTGCTATTTTGGAAATCTTCTGAATCATTTCCCCAGTCATCACAACTGGCCCTTAATTCAAAGTTACTCAAACTTTTAAAATTGCCAGTTTTTTCTTCTTTTAACACATGACTATTCACTTGTTCCTTACTACTGTATATCAGTTCCCTTGACAGGTGCTGCTAACAAGATAACCACCTGTTAGTGGTCTTAACTTTATTTCTGTTTATTGTGTCTTTATAGCAAATTATATCATACTATATAGAAATTATAAGTCAGTATAGCGAAGTTTACTGTAATGAAATCAAGCTCCGTTTCTGTTATTGCTAATAATTACAGATGATACCCTTCCCAAAATCGGAATACCCCTTGGCTTGGCTCAGTGCGTTCCCTGAAATTCCCCTGTAATTGTGTAATAAGCTTTCCTCATACTGCCTTGGCCAGTGGAGCATAATTGAGTGTCAAATACTGGAATGTCTTACATCATTCAAAACCGGACAGACAGTAAGATTCTATTGCAATACCTTACTGTGCACTAGGTGAATGGTGATTATTGTTTAAGTATTCCCCTCGTGCTTCTCCTCTCACATTCAAAGACAACAGAAGCGGCTTTGACAAAGCCCCCGGCTGTAGGGCTTCATTCAGTTAAAACCTGCATTTCATGTCCTCTGTGTCTGTAGGCCTGCTTGCAGCTCATCCTCTTGAAACTAAGGGTTCCTTGAGCATTCTTTTAATTAGTTGCATTTATCATTGCTGTCTCGAGCAGTGGTACTACAACCAAACCCCGCATTGGTCAAGCTTTAACCCTTGAACGAAAGAACCACATTTGGTAACTTCCATATGGGATGTGTTGTACATTTTTTATATTTGTATTTTTTGCACATTTTTATGCTTAAATAAATGTAACTTTTTTTAACTGTTTTTTTTTTTTATGCAAGTTTTGGCAAAATTATTACTCTAGATGACTTGAATTGAAAATTGAAAATCTCTCTTTCAACTTTTGTGATTTTTTTTTTTCTTTCTTCAAAATATTTCAATTTTTTACGTTGAACATCAGGGTCAATGAAATGACCATATATGGTTCCTCATCCAAAATGTGTAAAATGGTATATATAAGATAACGTTAAAGGCAATTTTATATATACAAATCGCACAGAGGTTACCATATGTAATTCTTCACTCTATTAGTGGGCATATATAGTAACTTCACCTCATATTGATTTGCAACATAAAAATGACAACAATTTAAAATTCTGGAAAAAAAAAAAAACAAAGTCACAAAAGTTGATGGAAAAAGTCTTACATTTTTGAATTTCCAAGTATGTCAGTGAATGCCCTGTGAATGGTTACGGTCCAGCTAAGTACCTTAAATGATGTTTCAAGGTATACACTAGCAGTTCTATATAAGGAATACTTCAGTGTGGTTCCTTTTCTTCTGCTAGTGTAACTCTGAGTATGTCATGCCTGGTATGGTATCCCTGAACATACACGTTCCTTTTGAGGTTGTGGAGTGGCCACATCATTGGCACACAGCAGACAATGTTAATTAAACAACAGTGGTGATAATAGATGAGGTCTGCTGGTCTGATGTACCATTTATTCGGCATTTGGTGAAGAATAATTAAAGCAGCCGAACCAAACAGAACATTCTGGATTGTCCATTCAGCTCAGTGGTATCCTGCGACATACTGTTTTGTAAAGTGATGTTGAGACACTTGCTTTGGGCATCAAGCTTCAAGCAGGTCAGAGTGACTGGCGGATATATTTTGTCACCTCCAGAGTCGATTAGTCTTTTGGACCTGTTGGTTCAAGCCGAACCAAATCGCCGCGTTAAGGACAAACTAGCCTGATTGCACAATCACAACAACAACAACAACAAAAAAGAAATTCAAGCATCGAGTTAGAATTTCCTAATGACTTTATTAAGTGTTGTTTTTCTACTTTATTGACCCATATACATTGAAACAAACGATCAACAAATTAGGACTAAAGCATTAAATATTCATTCACTGTGACAAGCCGAAACAAAAGACCACAGTTCTCATTCATTGTCCGGCGAGTCAACCTGGGAAAAAAAACCCACCGACAGCAATGAATGTGAATCGGGACCACGAGCGAAGAGCAGAGATAGAGTGTCTTTCAATTCATCCGTGATGCTGTCAGGGATGCTTTTTTCGGCCGGGATGGCAGCAAAGCGCCTCTTGCACATGTAATGCGTGAAGCACATAAGGCCTGCGTGGTAGGTGTGAGCTCGAGAAGCAGGGTACACTCAACACTCGATGGTTTCTCTCATTTGAAAACTCACCGACAGCGTTGAATGTTCACCGTGACTCGCCTAACTTTGACTTCCCCACGCCCCCCTAAGAAATGGTGCAAAAATTACACATAGATTATGCAACAGCCTCGATTATAGTATTTAAAGCATGTTACCAGGATGCACCTATTGTTATTATCACAAAAACATCCGGCACACCGGCAAGGTTCAAAGCATGATGCTAAGCGTTCAGTGCTATCTTGTGCAGTGGAGTCATATGTAGAGCAACCAAGTGCTGTAAGAAACGAAACATAAGCACTAAGCACTCTGGCATCTATTATCTGATCATGGGGGGAAGGGAAGGGACGGGAAGGGAGCGGAGCGGAGCGGAGCAGGGGCCAGGGGTTGAGCGGGAAAACGGGAAGGGGGCACTCAGTTTGCTAGAAAGGACAAAAATGGAAAGGGGGTGGAGGGAGGGAATGGGGAGCTGAAGGTGCAGAGGTGGAGAGTGCATGTCTGTCTGGGTCGAGAGAGGGGGGGGCATTGATCGATTCCAGGCTTTGCATTTCCAGACACAATGATTGGCAAAGGTCAAAGGGTCTCATTTCCTATGAAAGAGGGTCTGTCTGGTAGTGACCATCCGTTTTTTCTTTCTGCAGGTTCAGTGTGATCGTACACCGTGAGAGAGTGAGAAAGCTAGAGAAAGAGAGAAAAGAGTTACGAGAAATGTGCACGTTGCGTTTATATAGAACCTTGTATCACAACAGAACAAAGTTTTTTTTTAGTTGGCCCTAGCTAGCTAGCTAGTAGCCTGAGCAGCTACACGATGGTGTTTGTTCAGCCGTCGAAGTGGCCGAGCATACAAGGTGCAGAAATACAAGGGGGGAAGGGGCTCAGAGGAAGAGAATAAGGCTACGAGACAGACCAGCCCCCCACCACCACCACCACCACCACCTGGGACTTGAACTCATGACCCTGCGGTGAATAAGTTCAAGGGAAGCATGGCCATTTTTTTTGAAGATGGCTGCACTCAGAAGGAAGAAATCGAAATCAGACACATTATTAGATGCATTCATTTAACATTGACTGAGATTGTTGTAGATCAAACGAAAAAGCTTGAAGCGAAGAAAAAGTTGCATGCGGTGTAAACATCAGACTACACCTTGGAGAGTAGTTTTACTCCGGATGAACGACGGATATTGACACTGATGTCTGTGCTGATGTGATCAGTGACCGGTGATGCCCCCCCCCCTCCCAAAGAAACCCTCCCTCCCTCCCTCCCTACACACACACCCTCATCGTCTGAGTTACGTCTACCTGCCCCAGACGAGATCAATACTTTAATCTAATTGCTGTTCACTTACATAAAGGCTTATAGCACCTCCTCAACCTGGCGTACGTACATGCACAATCACACACAATCACACACACACATGCAAAATAGTGCCTGAGCCATAAAGTCTCTCATATCGTGCAAAATGTGAAAAGTGCACTGTACATTGTAAGTCATGGGGAATGTTGTCGAGTACAGATGAGTCCCAGATACGTCCGCGAGCTGCTAAGTAGCATAGAACACATGCAGATACAAGGCTCACGCATGCCTTTGCAGATAACATCAAATTAGCTTCTGTTCGCAGTAGTGTCTGCACACATAAGCAACACTTGTCATCAACGTCACATCAAATTTGTGCCTGGTTAGAAACAGCCGCCCCTGGGTATGACAATGCATCCCGGCGTACAAATCTGCCAGGGCTCCCAGCGCAGGCTTTCTGTTCTTAATCATTCTTAATAATAAAATGACAAAGAGTTTCAGTTCTATGCATTGAGCAGTAATGTACAAACACCACCAAGAACAACAACAAAAAAGCAAAAAAAAAAGCACAAGAAGGGAATGCATGAGGTGAAATGCAACATTACTTACCCCAGCCCCTGTAAGAGAGCTCAGATGTATACACCCAGTCTGCTCTCTTTCTCTCTCTCTCTCTCTCTGTATGTCGAGTTCTGTCGTTCCAACCCTGCATTCCTCCATCTCAGCATATCCCTCCCTTTCCCCCCTCCTTCTCTCTCTCTCTCTCTCTCTGTCCCTCGTTCTACTATTTTAAAACTCAGCCCCCTCTTCGCTTCCCTTCCCACTTTTAAACGTCACCATATTTTCCTGATCCCACGTCTCCTACTCTTTCTTTCCTCTCGTTTCCTTGCTTCTTGACCTACGTGGTCTCGTCCTTCCCGTAGCAAACTTATCTGTAAGACTGACTGGTGTTTCCATACGTGTGTAAGAGTGAGTGAGCAAAAGAGAAAGAGAGAGAGAGAGAGAGAGAGAGAGGAAGGCAGAGAAAGAGAGGGGGAGGGAGGGAAGTGCAAACCAGGACACGCAGGCTGTGTCAGTTTGAATGAAAATTGTGAAAGCTCTGCTTCTCCCTCCTCTCTCTCTCTCTCTCTCTCTCTCCCCCCTTCCTTTTCCCTCCCCCTTCTCTGACACCCTCTTCCCCACCCTACTCTCTCTCAGTCTGTATGCACGCTCAGTCTGCCTTGTCTCCCATCGTCAAAAATTTTTCACACACCACACACATTTATATTTATACCTCCCTGTTTCTCACTAACTATCCTCGATGCTCTCAATTACTCACACACACACACACACACACACACACACACACATTTTCCTCCCACTGTGCAGCAGACATTTAACCCTATCATTTCTGACCCAAAACCTATTTTAAGCAGCCTCGAGTAACACCCTCTTAGCCAAAAAAAAAAAAGAAAACGCTAAATGCACACCGGTTTCCATTTATTTCTTTTGAAAAGCAATTTTTTTTTTTCATTACCTTGCCTTCTTCCTTTTACCGTTAATTCACCTAAAGTTAGACGAAGCCTTCCCGTCATCTTCGCGGTAACAATGCTAGATGTAAATGCTTGATTTCTCCACATGCATTTAAATAAACAGAGATTCTTTCCATCTCAGCTGCATATGGTGTGATAGAAGGGCAGAATGAACGAGGTCAAACCCATGGCCAGACCAGGCCACCCTCCTCCCCGATCCTAACATTATCCCCAGTGACCTTTGACCCACCTTCTCCTGCAGCGTCTGGGCCGCACTGACCGATCATTAGCCTCCACCTCTGCTGCAGTCGCCACCACATCCATCTAGCGCTGGCTACTGAGACAGATTTGACAGAGTAGCGGTCAATAGTCAATAGGGCAAAGGCAGCATGAGGTGGGGGAGAGAAGCTTACTGCAGGATGAAAAGAAAGCACGAAGAATCAGATACGCGGGGCAAAAGCCTTAAGAATAAACAAAGCAGCTTTTATTTCGAATCATGTCCGGGGGAACTGTGATGAATTCTTATTTGAGGCCTGAATAATTACTTGCAATTATTAGGTTAATGGAAAACAAAAAGGTGTAAATAAATAAATAAATAAATAAATAAATTCCGGCACGGAATAGAGAGAGCCCCGCTTCGGTTTCTCTCCCGCTGCTCTTTGCTGCAGCGTTATCTCAAATCAGGAGAAGGAAATGAAGCAAGTTCGGGACAGCATTTAAAAGGGCAATGATTGAGCTGTGTGTTTTTCAGAGTGATGGGTTCTGCAGCGAGGCCTCGTTCCTCGTCCGTTTCCACATTAAGAGACGAGACGGATACGAGCGCACAAAGATCCGCCGCTTCCTTCGACCATTTAAAAGAATCTCCAGTTATGAGATAATGACGAAATCGGCAGGACGAATAGTGGAGCGCTTTAATTATAGCTAAAAACAGGAGCAAATCGCGAAGGGTGTAAATAACTATTGAAGGGAAAAGCGCTCGGCTTGTGAGGATCCCTGGATCACAGGGAGACAGACGATACTTCGCAGAGACACTGTGCATTAGTGACATCACTGAACACATTATAGTCCGTTGATTGCCATGCTGAAGTGGGATAAGGTTACAAGGAGTTGGGGAAAGCCTCAGGCTTATGCTACAGCCAGACAACTTGTATTCCACCGGGGGGGTTAATATGGATGCCCGAGCAAGCCAGGGGAATGAAAAAAGCAAACAGCATTTGGTAAGGAAGTACTAATGCTGAGTATAAAAGATGCCTCTATTTCAAATATTAGTTCTTAACAGGTTTTAGTTTTTCCATCGAGATGTGAAGGATTTGACCATCATAGCCTTTCTACAATCAGTGGAAAGGCATTTTCCGGTGACACGATCAGGGTGAACCATCCTTTCCTGGAGTTCGGCTAGTGATCAGAAACAAGAGGCAACGCAGCACGAGGGCCCACAGGATCAATAATACCCTCCATTTGAAAACAGCGTGGGTGTGTGAGCAAGCAGAAATGATGGAGGCTGCACAAAGAGTCATTTACAGCCAGCAGGTCGAGTCTGGAATTCCAAAGGAATCTGATTGTCCTGTGACTTTTAGTGAAAAGAATAAAGAAAAGCAACCCGCTATAATGCAAAGGAAATAGCTTTTCCCTTTGAGGATAAGATCACGCCTGTGTCCGCTCTACTGCAGACCTGGATACAGCTGGTGTTTAGGTGCACAGAGGGTAAACACATTCAAATGCAGTTTGTCCACAACCATTTCAACTGTTCCAGTAAATTTCCTGCGTTAAGCCAACTAGTGTATCTAACTTGTATTTGAATTCATTTAGACGGCATTTCAAAAATAATCGCGTTCAAGCCAAACCAGGATTTGAGATGAAATTTCTTGAGAATGAAGAAGTGAAACTGATACAGGGACTTCAAGCACACTACGGTGATGAGAGCCTTAGCCCCAGTAAAACATTGGGAATGGTGGAAAGGTTTTAAAGAAGGCCGTACATACATTTGTAAATGACGATCCTAGAGTCCGGCGAGTGGAACCCCTGATCGTTAAATATCAACGAATAACTTGTGGAGAAGATGCATACGTTTGTTGGAACTGTACACCATCATTCACGAGCACCACTTGCACACTACAGGAACTCGGCTGGAAATTATCGCCGCACCCGCTGTACAGTCCCGCCCTGACCCCAGGTCATTCCTACATAATTGGGCAAAAAAAGGTGTTTAAATGCATATCTTAAAATCCTGGGAGGCCTGTGTTCACAAATGAAATGCTGGGATAAGTGGAGCAGAGGATTATACAGAGAAATAAAGGTAGTTTTACTCTCATAACTGTGTTCTGTTATTCTTTACAATCAAAAGTCATAGCTTGACTCGAACTCCCTGTGTATACCAGTTTTTTTTTGTACTTTTCACTTTGTTAGTAGAGTATTTGGTGGCATTGCCTTTAAATTGCTTAGACTTGAATCAAACGCCTAACACAAGTAAAGTGTCAACAGTTAGCTGGGATTTTTCTCACTCCTTTAAACTGCTGCATTCAAGCAGGTTTTCATTTATGGGATTCAGGTCAGGCATTCGTAAAAGCCATTAGGTTATGGTGTTCTTCAGAAAAACCATGTACACTGTTAATGGGGAATGTAGATACTTTGGTACCTCTTGAATTCAACTTCACCAGTTTCTTTGTTGTTGTCGTAAAAGTGAAAGATATAAACTTAAATTACTTTCATCTCCGATGCGAGTCAGTTTCTTTTGCTGTACTATAACATCTGTGAACATGTATCGAAGAACATGTATATTACAACTGTTTGCACAGATACTCATGGTGCCTTAAGTTGTCTGGACATGGAACCAGGCGTATGGATGTGTATATGTTTGTGAAGTCATTGGTGAGTTGCTTGAATGGATACTTATTGCAATTGGCCAATCAGAATGATCTCATTGCAACTTAGTGCATGTAAACATTTGACCCTTTGGAAATTTGATATAGCAAAATAAAGCTGAAACAAATCCTTTTTTCCAATTCGCACTTGCTTTTCGGTTAGGACACTCTCTCATCAAGGTGACAACCACCAACCAGGGAATATGAAGACGTGATGCCAACCGACCACACCTTTCCAAACTACTTCGCACACAATGTGGAGGAATGGCATAACACATTTTCCGCTTGCTAGCGTCCGCTGGAATCAAACTCACAATCTCTGGATGATAGGGTTAACACTGTACTGTTGCATCAGTGGCTAAACTGACATCTGACAACATCTGATGTACACAAAGAAGAAAAATTACTAGCTGAAAGAAAAATGCGGGAGGATGAAATGAGGAGAACTAACTGTGACTCATATATAGACCTTGATATAGCAGTGACCGGTTTAGGATCATACACTCTGTTATCACCCAAATGATGATGAGTTTGGCTTCTGTAGAGGTTTCCATTTTTGTTAATTCTGTAAAGCTGCTTTGCGTCATTGGCCATTGTTAAAAGACCTATACAAATAAAATTGCATTTAATGGAATTTCTTTGATTCAATTCAATTCCTTGGCATTGAAATTTCCAATTAAATAGTATTAAAGTTTACACCATTAAATTAAAGTATTAAAATGTAATTTATTTCAAGCAGCTATACTTATTTAAGCTTTCAAAGTATTAAAAAAAAGAAAGAAAAAAATTCCCACTCTCCACTCTCCAGTCCATTAGGTGTCATTAACTCAATAACTCAAAAGTTGAAAAAGCAAGATTCTTGCCTTACATGAGAAGTTGCAGAAGACACATTTTACAATGAATAAGTTGTTTTAAAATGAGTAAGTCAGAATTTTACAATCTCAATTCTGAATCACAAACTGTCCTGTCGATTCAATTAATTGTATCAACCAATAAAAGATTAATTAAATTGCAGTTAGTTTTGTAAAAAACTGACACTGAGTAGCTTTATCCTAAGTGTATGAAAACATTTGGCCTCATCCTTATGCCTTTATTCTCGCCAGTAATAAAATGTCAATGAAAAAGACATGGAAGAGGCTAGTCAGTTTATTGTGGTTATTATGCAACATTTACAATTACATGGCATTTTATTACACACACCTATGCTGGTCCATGTAGTGTGTGTACAGTTAGAAGTTTTCTCTTTATCTTCCTCCAAGTCTCACTTCTATAAAAATCCCACCATCAACAATACACACTGTCAACTGGTGATTCACAGTCAAGATGTGGATATAACAAACTCTTTAAGCAAATTGAGCAGGTTATGGGGGAAAAAATTGAATAAATAAAAATCATGAGTTTCCAAATGTGACTAGCTTGGTTTGTAAGCAAGATATTATATGCAAGAGAAGTTTTTAAAAATTTCACTTGAATACTCCTGCATTAGAGTCAGTGTCACACTAAGCTGTGACACTTTCCAATTCATTTCTGCTCAGTGGCGGTACACTGATGGACAGGGTCAGGGAGGAGCTGTCAACCTGGGCACAGAAACAGCCTTACCACTGTCAGTCACGCTGTTTTTTTCCCCCCCTTATTGTTCCTTAATACAAAGGAATTCAGTGTGCTAAATGTGGGTGTAAGTAACTGCATTCAGTTTAGTACTTGTCATTTTGAGACTTAAAACAAGCAGAGCAGAAGCACAGTGATTTAAATTCAATTAATTTTCATCATCAGAACCTTTGCCACCTTTGCTTTACTTTTCATTCCACCACCACAATAAATAGGAGAGTTCAGATACGACCTTCCAGGCCCATATACACAAATTCATTGGATCATACATGATGGTTCTAAATCGGTTCTTCATCAAAACACAAGAACAATATTAAACGTTCTGTTTTGCAATGCTCTCATTTCCTTCCCTTACTACCTCCTCGCCTTTCTTCACACTGTCCATCTCTTCTTCTCCCTCCATCACCAGTGCCTTCCAGGATTCCTGGTGCAGTCTCTCGTTTCTCTCAGTGTCCTGTGCTGTAGGGACTGCTGTGGTCTGAAGGGCAACCGGGAGATGCTTGAACTCCTCTTCATTGATATCATAGTTCTCCATTTTGTTTTCCAACACCCACCAGCGCCCTGCAAAGCCTACGTCCAGGACACGTTGAGTAAACTGTGCCCAGGGCACGGAAAGCGCAGAGCACCGTGCCTCATACAGGCTGGACTCAGGGTCGTAGTCAGCCGCATAGGCCAATGAGATCACCCCCAGGCTGATATACCGCAAACGGCCCTCGTTGCGCAGCTTTGCCAAGCTCTGCACATGCCCATCTGACGTGCCACTTCGAATCCACGGAGATAGGAGTACAAGCTGGTTGGAGGTCTCTAGTATTCTAGACTGGAAGGACATCTCGTCTGGATTGGTGTAGTAACACACATACGCACCTCCAAACAAAGCCACGTAAAGGCTGGCTTTTAAAGGGCGCTCGGACGCTCCAACGAATATTTCACGGCATGCTTCCTTATAGTCTCTCAGAAGACTGCGGCACCACACACCTGTCAAAGAAATTTAACAGATTTTTATTGACACAAGAATATTGACACTGAGAAGTAGTGTTATTAGTGTTCGTTACAGTAGGTTTAACCTGATTGCTAGTTGATACCAGTGTCTGCAAGTTCTTATCTGTTGTGTTTCAGACAAAAAACATAAGCATTGGATTCATCGAAAAATTCAAAGCACCTCTTTGCATGGAGACCTGTATGGTCTGCTTAACTGAAGACATTTCCACTTTACCATCAAGACGTCCCAGGACTAGGCTGATGCAGACAGCTGTTCTCTGATGACTTGTAACTGCAGTCACTCAATAAATCAGGACTGAAATTCCTACAGTATTGTACCCGAGTCTCCAATAACAAAACCAGACTCTGTATTAACTTAAAAACATCTAATGTTATTTTGAACTGTAGATCAATCCCTGCTATCTGATATCACCCACATGAGGATGGGTTCCCTGCTGATCCTGAAGTTTCTCCCAAGGGTTTTTCCTACTGCCATCTCAGGGGGGTTTTCCCCTTGATCTGACATATTTTCTCACACTTTTCACACTCGTTTGCATAATTTGTGATAATGACAATTGTTAAAAGCACTATATAAATAAAACTGAATTGAAAGCAAACTGAAGTGTTTATCTAATCAACCTAATCAATTACACACACACACACACACACTTGTGCATGATAGTGACACAGTAGGAAAAATATTTAGAGATACACAAATGTGGAGACAATTAAAACATAACCACAAATAAAGTATCATCCGTTATTCTACCAGTTAATAAACTCACCTGCACGGCTGTCCCGCAGTCTCTCCCATCTCGTACCCTTGCTGGTGGCAGCAGCTACCGTGGAGCACCATCTCCTCAGGGCAGCCATGTTTGTGCCTTGGCCACAGCGCCCGCGCGGGGTAAGAGAAAAAACTGCTCTCTGTGGGTAATGCAGGACGCTACATAGGGTACAAACGCCTCTTATTACACCGCACACATAGTGCACATACGTAGGGAGTACTAAAAGGTTTGAGATACAGCCATTTTTAGAGCGTTCATCGAACCGGAAACACTATTATATGTTTCCGGTATAATCAAGACAGTTATAATGTATAACGTTTTATATTTTATAATGAAATATAATAATAAAAAAATGAAGAAAAAAAAATTAATAAGTGTAAAATGTTAAGATTCATTTATAATATTACGATAGAATTCAGTACATGAATTGGATATTATTATTGTGACTGTTGTGTTTATATAATTATAATAACATCTATAGAACATTTTTAGAAGATTTATAAAATATGAATATAGACATAAATTAAAGTTTTTTCGCCCTGTATATAAAAAGGTCATATTTATTTTCCTGCGTGTAAAAAGTGCGCCCCTGCGTGTCGCCCAGGAGACGACCTCAGTCACGTGACCATATCGCGATACACGTTGAAGCGGGAGATGACGTGGAACATGCGCGAGACCAGTTTTAATCATGGCGCTTTATAAATATGGCAGTATTTTCTCGTTAGGTCATTAGTGTTCCGAGTTATTAATGCTTAGCTATAACCTAGCTGTTTAGCATATGTGATATTGTAAACGAGAGGTTACTCTCTCTCTCTCTCTCTCTCTCTCTCTAACCAGCTGTTATTAAAGGTCGCCTGAGAGGACTGGCTGCTCTGCTCGGCAGGTAAGTAACAGTTTAATGAAAATAAATGAGTTCTCAGGGCAGTTTGTATTGATGAAAGAAAGCTGTCATGTGGGGAAAGACGGTGTTTAATGTCGTGTAGCAGCGTCGCTTAGCGTTTCTCACGTGAAAGTGGTTTAATGTACAGTCTGCTGGATCATGTTGAATCATCACAGTACTGACAGTAAAATGTTTGTTTTTTTTGCAGTCACTGATTAACACTCTGCCCTGATCTCACAGCATGGCTGACGAACTGAAGTTTCAAGGTAGGTGCTGGATTTGTCATACTGGTCGATGTGAACGTATCGCATGAAGATACAAGATGCATAAATTACAGTGTTGACAAATTTCAAGCATTATAAACTATAAGGATTTCCCTTCATTCAGATTGAAGTGCAATGCAGAAAAATTGCAACAAGGTTTTGTTCATTCAACATGCTATTTTCTTTGAGAAATTGTGGCACTGTACAGATAAAGGTTTGTGAACCATCGTATTTGTATGTGTGTTGTTCATCAGACTGTAGCCTCAAATTTGGAAGCACACAGTTGCCACAGCATACAAATACATCCTGTACATTACAATTTCCCTTAAGGCCCAAACCTGTTCCCGCATTACACTGCCCCTCCAAAAAGACATAGCTTGCTATAGGAGGAGTAAAAAGGTCTCCAGTACCCTGCAGCCCAACCCCACTGAACCAGTTTGAAATAAAGTGCAACACAGACTTCATCCAGATCACATTCTTTTGCCTGAATCATCACAAATCCTCTCAGTGATGCTCCAGGTTTTAGTGGAAAGCTTTACAAAAAGAGTAGAGGTCATTTACCAGAGCAAAAAGTAAATCTGGAATAGGTTGATCAAAAAGCATGCGAGAGATTTTATGTTCAGATATCCATAGACTTTTGGCTATGTAATGTGCATTCTTTCATTCTTTCCTTCATTCATCTTCTATACCACCTGTCCTGATGCAGTGTCACAGGGGATGGAGAGACCTTCCACATAAAAAATCTGAGATTTTCTTTCATTCATTTAAAATTTGGAAATATTGAAAATAAAAATATATTTATTATTTAAAGGTTTTCCTCATGCCTAATTGCATTTATTTAATCTAAAATGGATAAGTATTTGCACAAACTAAATGTTTGTACAATAATAAATGAATACAATAATGTACAATAATAAAAGAAGAAGAGAAAAAAACACTGATGCTCCTGTAAATATTTCAAAATTATTCCTTTTCACTCAAGTCAAGGATACATTCGTCTCATTATAATTATTGTATTTAATTGCAAAAGAATGCAAAATTGAGGCCTCTTCACTAATGGCTATTCACACACTTCGTCACACAAGGTGATTTTTGTGTAGCCAGTCCACCTAACTGCATGTTTGGACGATGTGCGGAAACCCAATAATCCAGAAGAAATCTTCTGCAAAAGCAGGGAAAATATCATAAATTTGAGACTGCCAATACTAGAGAAAAAAAACATCAGCTCCACACCAGCTACTGTCGATATTATGACTTCTTATCTTTTATTTATTCATTATCAGAGCCATTGTGCTCTGACAAGTTGTATTCTCTGTGTCAAGTTCTGTGCCATCAGTTAAATATTATTGGCATAAATTATGGCATAAAAACATAAGTGGAGTGAATTAAAAATGTCAGTGTCAAATCTGATCTGATATCCCTAGCTCTGATTGTAATTCTCAGTGTCAGAAATAATTTGGACATGCTGGATATATACAATTCCCAAAAAAGTCATGATCCACAAATATTTTGTTCAGTCACCTTTTAGCTTTAATCACAATGCAGTGGTCAATCCATGTGTAAAAATTATTCCTCGTGCCTGTGCCACCAGGAAAGAAAAATTCCACCGATGTGATAACCTGGTTATCACCTCAGCTGACTTAATTTTATTGCAACATAACAATACTGAGCCTAGACCTCATCAATTGAGGCACCTCCAGATCACAACACTGCCTCCAGAGGCTTGTATATTGGACACTATAAATGCTGGATGCATTCCCTTCTTACGCTGATGCGCCCATCGCTCTGGAATAGGGTCAGTGTGGACTTCTCAGACCACATGACCTTTTCCGTAGGTCTAAAGTCTAATTAAAATGCTCCCTAGCAAATAAAAGCCTTACTATTAGTCTTAGTAATAAGTGTTTTTTTTTTATTAATCCTGTGAGTTCTTGTCACATTGTTTGCATGAAATGCAATTTTTACAGTGGAATTTCACCAAGCATGTAACTGGTTTGCATTCGTGATTTTTTTTTTTTTTTTTTTCCTGACCACATTACTTCAATGAAGTTTGCAGTTCAGCACTAATTGCTATATTTACAATGCATTAATTTTAATAATGCGTTGGACAGTTCTTAAGACAATTTAATTAATTATTAAAAAGTCCATATTTTATTGCTTGATGCCGGCCAATTCGGCCTCTCTGAAACAGTGACTTTCTTTGGCCAGGCAATGTACGTTTTATTGTCTAATGGATAAAATTTGTAAAACAAGTTGTTTTCATGTAGAACATGGAGTACACATGTAGAAAAGGAATACAGTGTGATTCTAATTCGGTACACTTTTTGTCAAATTCGGTGGCGATCTTCTCACAGTCTGCTAGCAGTCCAGTCTGTGTGTGGGCTGAAAAAAACCTGGTGTTCATATACAGCTATGGTTCTGCAAACGGGAAACTAAAAGTGGTGCATACAACACTGTTCCAGCCATTTCCTATTAATATTGGTCAGCTAGCCCTTTTAAAGGAGCCCTAAATGAGGTAGTGTATTTGTTAGCATGCTGAGTTCAAATATCAACAATGTTTCTCCAGTATCAATATTCTGTTCAGGAAAATCCTCCACCCTCATAAAGCTTAGAAGTGGCATGTTTTCAACAAGCTTCACCAGAAATAAGGAAGGGGGAAAAAAAAAAAAGTTTCCTTGGTCCAGCGTGATGGTAGTGTAGCTCTAAGCCTGCTTTTTTTGTATGTTCTCTACCTATGCAGAGTTTGAGGAGGCTACAGATCTTCTGTCTGCTGACCCGGGCGCCTCCACAATCAGCGTCTCCACTCCAGGAGGTGGGGGTGCAGCTACCGCCTCTTCCTCAGATGTAAGACTGAACCTGTCGGATGATGAGGAGAGCCAGCAAGAGAGCTCCGGGGTGCGTTTCCCATCATAATTCACATATTGTTAAAGTACTGAATCGTGATTGCTTATTGTGTTGTTCTAATTGCAGTTACTCGGAGGTGAGAAGCAAACTAGCGGCTTCTGGACATTTGAATACTATCAGTCTTTTTTCAATGTTGATACCGTACAGGTATGGAACATTTGGGACATTTGAATTTACTTAAAATTCTCATTTATGACTTAATCAATGAGGTGTTTCCTTTTTTTGTATTAGGTGTTAGACAGGATCAAAGGGTCACTTATACCTTTACCAGGACGTAATTTCATCAAACATCACATTCGCAGTAACCCAGATTTATATGGTAAGGAGCCTTTCTTTTTTTTTTTCTTTTTTTTTTTTCTTTCTTTCTCCCCAGCCCAAAATTTATTTCATTTATAATGCTTTCTCTATGCACAGGGCCATTTTGGATATGTGTCTCTCTAGTCTTTTCCGTGGCCATTAGTGGGAACCTCTCTACCTTTTTAAGCAAGATGGGTGACCCTCAGTATCACTATAGACCACAATTCCACAGAGGTAAAAGAGCCATCAGGTTGAATCCACTTACATTAAGATGTAGACTTTATTAGAATGTGCACTATTAGTTTAAAGCTGCCTTACAAAGTCTTGCATGCGGAATTACCCTCAGCACTGCATTCACGTGTTCAAACAGCTTTTTGAGACATTTAAGATTGACCCCTATTTGATGAAATCAATTTACTTTGGTATAATGACTTAATTTCTTGTTGCTATCGAAACTGGAGCCCCGCACAAACTTTGAAACGAGGTGTTTCACTTAAATATATGAGGGCTATAAAATAAAAATGTACCCAGTGGAAAAGTACTTAAAGCTGTTGTCTTATCTTATCCACTTCAGTTTGAAGCCAAGGACAAACAAACAGACTGTTGAATATCGTGTGAGAAGACATTAAGAACAGATTGAAAATAAGTGTAATGTAAGGTTGCCGTGTAAGGTACTGAATTTGCCCTTTTATTCATGTATAACAGTGACGATTGCAGCACTTGCTGTGTTCCTGTACGCGTGGCTTGTACCGCTGGGTGTGTGGGGCTTCATGACATGGCGACAGAACACCTCTCGACAGATGAGTGCCTACTCTTTTCTGGAGACGGTGTGCGTCTATGGCTATTCCCTCTTCATTTACATTCCTACTTCGGTAAGTTTGATCACCCCTACAGGTAAAAGTGGTCCATATCTGATTTACTGACCACTGTATTTTTTCATGGTGACCTGTATGCTTAATGTGACCACACTTCTAATCTGACCCACATGTGCAAAGAAACAATGTGTCGCATGATGTGTTCATCACGCTCTCCATACAAAGGCACGGTATCTGGCCACTTCTTTTGGTTGCTTTCAGTTTGCTTTTAAACCTTTAGGATCCCTTTGCCACTACAGTCAGGTTCACCTAGAACCGCATTCAGCAATTTCGTTTGAGAACTCTTCAATCGAGCAAGTAGTTGCAATATGCGCCTGCTAACCGTTTTATACCAACAGCATGGTCATGTCTATGCATCTCCCATCAAGAACCACATACAAAAGTGACTCCGATCAGATTTGCTTTTTAAGACAGCCCTAAAAAAAATTGCATCACATTTAGAGTAAAAGCAAACGAGAAAAAAAATCGGATTTGATTTTCTTAAGCCTGGTAAACATAGGCTTAGAGCCTCCAACACTTCAAAACTGCCTGTGTGTGTCTATGTATATGTCTGTGGTGGCCTGAGAAAATCCTTCAAATGGACAAACTTTGACACGTTCTATCTAGACAACTAGAGATAGTTGGTGTGTGTATAGATAGATGTGTGTGGGTGAAAGAATCTTGAACTATACTTTTCTGATCTGAAATAGTTTTCTTTTTCAATTCCAATGGAAAGCCCCCTGCCTACCTCTACCCAATCTATACTTGTGTAATAAGTATGAAAGAGATTTAACTGCCAGCATCCACATAAGGTGAAAAAAGTCAAAGTTGCTGATGACTTGAATCACTTGTGCTATATTTACTACTCATTAATGCATTTTATTACCTCACTCCACACGCCAGGTGTTCTAACAGTCATTAATTGCACTAACTGTAGGTTGCTAGCATGGGTGAAGAATGGAGAGCAGCTTCTTGCCAAAACCCATTCAAAACGTATTGAGAAGTAGTCACAGAACTTCTGCAAGAAAACACATCTGATGATGCCATTTTAAACAACTTTCTCTCTTATTTACGGCTACAGTGCTAACTACCTTGTAACAACAAAGCCAAATCCCCCTGATCAAGCGTACTACTGGGTGTGTGGAACAAATTATACACCCTAGCACACTAGATTTCCATTTAACACTATATAATAAGCAAACTTTTATACATCTTCAGGGATATCTTGCATTTGCTGCTGTTTGTTGAATTGTGATTTAGAAATTATCCTGGACCAAATAATTTCCACATCATTATACAAATGTATTTCAATCGAAAAGTAGAACTCTTAAAGTATATTCTTGGTTTAAAATACATTTTTGTCAGACCTTTATTTGCTTTTGGCAGTCATCCTGAATTCAGATGTGATGACATCCATTGGCTTTTCCCAGACTGTCGCACATATGCTTTTGCTTTACAGTACATTGTACAGAGATGCCTTTTTTTTTTTTTTTGTGAAAATGACATAACTTCCTGTAGAAACTATACCTCACACGTTGCCTCACTTATCCTGTTTTAAGATATTATGGATCATTCCCTTCGGATGGCTGCAGTGGCTCTTGATTCTGATTGCCATGTTGGTCTCTGGCTCAGTGTTGGTCATCACCTTTTGGCCAGCGGTTCGTGACGACAGCAAAACGACAGCGTTCTCCGTTATGGCAGCCATTGTGCTGCTCCATGCTCTGCTAGCGATTGGCTGCAAGGTAATATTGCTCTAATATATGAAAGTACTAACATAGAGTGAGCATAAAGTCTTTGCATGATTTTAAACAATAGGTACAATAGTAGGTATGGGTTACTGCAAAATACACACACACACAGTTGCAATATTAGCCTTTCAGTGATTTCTTTGAACTGGTCTTTTTCCAGGGCAGAAAGATTATCGAACATATATTTAATAGAAGGAAATGCCAAGAATTGTGAGGCACAAGGTTCAATTAATATTTAAATCAACTAATGGTAAAGAATTATACCTAGATCCCATTGAGATTATTAATTCAGTAGAGCTTAAAGTCCCAAAATGTCTTAATTCCCAAATCGACTTTGTTAATGATTGATTACAGCTGGAGGCGTACCTGTGCCAGCATCACAACCATTTATTTGACAGGATTTTATTGAATTGACCAATATTGAGACAATTCAATGTACGTACATAATATCTTATCTAATGTCTTTGCTCATTGCACAAAGTGAATGGAATAATAAAGGACTGGACTCGCGGTCATATTAGATTTTTGAGATAAACACCCATGAAGGCTGGTTGTGGAATGGATGAAGGAATAGGTGAACTTTAACCTTTTGAAGACTCAATCCTATTCAACATTTGTAGACTATACTCAAGTTAGATTCGTGCCAGGAAACCAACAAACGTTATTGAACACTGCTAATTCCTCCAGAGGAGTGGTCAAATATGCACCCAATGACCAAGGGCATCTTCGAAAGGTGAAACTTGTAAAAGACATTGACCCAACAACTATTAGGTGTGCTGTATGTATAATATCACTATGTTGATTTTACAAAGCACAAAATTAAACCTTGAGTACCAAGTTCTTGGTGGTTTTCTTCTATTAAAGATGTTTGTTATATAATAATTCTGCCCCAAAATGACAGTTTAAACATTTTTATGCAAACCCAATATTGCCATGATAGTCCTGGTCATGATTAGTGTATGTAACTTGTGACTGCAACTGTGTGTGAAAATTATATATAAAACCTGCAGAGTTTATACACACCCTGTAAAACCTACAGAACTACCTGCCTTGATTTCACCAATTCCCTTTTGAACTCGGTGATGAATGATAAACTGGAGAGTAAGCAAAGCGTAATTGTGGGTCTTCCATTCAGCCAAACAAGTGTACCATCTGTTCGCGGTAATTTCCCTCTCTTTAAAACTGAATGATGTTAATGCAAACCCCTTGCCTGGTCATTTTTCTGTGTTCAAGCTTGTACAGTCGTGGCCAAAAGTTTTGAGAATGACACAAATATTATTTTTCACAAAGTTTGCTACTAAACTACTTTTAGATCTTTGTTTCAGTTGTTTGTGATGTACTGAAATATAATTACAAGCACTTCATACGTTTCAAAGGCTTTTATCGACAATTACATGACATTTATGTAAAGAGTCAGTATTTGCAGTGTTGGCGCTTCTTTTTCAGGACCTCTGCAATTCGACTGGGCTGCTCTCAATCAACTTCTGGCCCAAATCCTGACTGATAGCAACCCATTCTTTCATAATCACTTCTTGAAGTTTGTCAGAATTAGTGGGTTTTTGTTTGTCCACCCGCCTCTTGAGGATTGACCACAAGTTCTCAATGGGATTAAGATCTGGGGAGTTTCCAGGCCATGGACCCAAAATTTCAACGTTTTGGTCCCCGAGCCACTTAGTTCTCACTTTTGCCTTATGGCACGGTGCTCCATCGTGCTGGAAAATGCATTGTTCTTCACCAAACTGTTGTTGGATTGTTGGAAGAAGTTGCTGTTGGAGGGTGTTTTGGTACCATTCTTTATTCATGGCTGTGTTTTTGGGCAAAATTGTGAGTGAGCCCACTCCCTTGGATGAGAAGCAACCCCACACATGAATGGTCTCAGGATGCTTTACTGTTGGCATGACACAGGACTGATGGTAGC
>QMIH01000755.1:170593-204227 GCA_003987875.1 Clarias batrachus
TTTTTTTTGGAGAGAAGTGGCTTCTTTGCTGCCCTTCTTGACACCAGGCCATCTTCCAAAAGTCTTCACCTCACTGTGCATGCAGATGCGCTCACACCTGCCTGCTGCCATTCCTGAGCAGCTCTGCACTGGTGGACTCCGATCCCGCAGCTGAATCCTCTTTAGGAGACGATCCTGGCGCTTGCTGGACTTTCTTGGGCGCCCTGAAGCCTTCTTAACAAGAATTGAACCTCTTTCCTTGATGATCCTATAAATTGTTGATTTAGGTGCAATCTTAGTAGCCACAATATCCTTGCCTGTGAAGCCATTTTTATGCAACGCAATGATGGCTGCACGCGTTTCTTTACAGGTCCCCATGGTTAACAATGAAAGAACAATGATTTCCAGCATCACCCTGCTTTTAACATGTCAAGTCTGCCATTCTAACCCAATCAGCCTCACATAATGATCTCCAGCCTTGTGCTCGTCAACATTCTCACCTGAGTTAACAAGGCGATTACTGAAATGATCTCAGCAGCTCCTTTAATGACAGCAATGAAATGCAGTGGAAAGTTTTTTTCGGGATTAAGTTAATTTTCATGCCAAAGAAGGACTATGCAATTCATCTGATCACTCTTCATAACATTCTGGAGTATATGCAAATTGCTATTATAAAAACTTAAGCAGCAACTTTTCCAATTTCCAATATTTATGCAATTCTCAAAACTTTTGAAGTCATTTTAAACTCTAGTTTGAATCTTAGGTTTCAGTCTAGATCTGTTTTGACTAAATGTATAAACACTCAGGGGCACCCATCCTCATCGTGATGTATTTGATATTCTATGTTTCAGTTGTACTTCTTCCAAACAGCAGTGCAAACTCTATCACCGATCTCTCCACCGACTCCCTCGATTGTGAATCACACGTCACTGACCACCGCGAGTAAACCAAACTAACCAGCGATGATCTTGGGCAAGGGAAGATGTTACTACTAGTATACCCACCCCCACCTGTTTCTTAGTGCACTACTGATCTGAACATCTTATAAGCAATATGGAGAGGAATATAACTTCAGCTGCCATGGACTCAAATTTGTCTTTAGGTAGCTGGAAGGTAAATCTATTTACTCAGATTATTATGTATTATGAATTTATATATAGTTTGGAGATTTGTGCATCTCTATATTGGGGTAATGAAGTTGGGTTACTTGTGCTGAAAATAAGCCCAATTACTATAAATATAATTCATTATGTGACATTGCTGTTTGTAAAATATTTGAAAACTGATTGTTTACAAGTTGAAAAAACCTAGGTTTGTGTTCAAATATGGAATGTAATTTTGGATGAAGGTTTAAAAATGTAAATTAAGTGTAAATGAAGTGTATTGCATATTGGTAATGACTGACCTAAACACTCCCCTTTAACGCAAACAGGATAGTTACAAAAATGTAATTTAAAGTAGTTATCTACCTTTTAGTTAGTTGTGATTATATTGGCATTTGGGTAAAATTTAAGTCTTAAAAGAAAAAGGTTCCTTGCAAATTTTTAAGGGACATTTACTATTAGGACAAGTTCTACCATAAACTTTAATCTTTTCGGGTGCAGTTAGACATTAACCTGATAACCTGAGCCTTTAAAATTCGTACTTTTTATTTATTTATTTATTTTTTAGATCTGCTTTGACTGGAAAAAAAAATCTGTACCACATGATTCATGGTAGGGCTACATAAAATAACATCTGGATAAACTGGATCTTGATTGACAGGGTGACCAAATTGTGCACTGTGAAAAACACTGCTACAGATTATTCCAATTCCAACTTTCACCTAAATTTCTTCCACTTCCTATGGTGTGAGAGAACTATTTAACCAGGGCGGTGTAACTACATTGCGATCGGTGGGAAAGTTCTCTCTGCTTACACAAAACAAAATGTACAGCATTTGTGGCCTCTTTTACACAAGAAGCCAGACTTTAAAGGGAAGTCTCCAACATTTAATTTGCATGTTTGTTTTTTGTTTTGAGTCTGTTGCTTTTCTTTTGAAATGGAGAGGTAGGGGGGGAAAAGGCAAAAAAGGGATTACTTCTACAAACTAACAGGACTTTAAATTTCTAAACCAAATCAATGGCAAAAAAAACAAAAAACAAAATAAATGAGTGACAGAAGCAATGCATACCTTCTCAAAAGTCTTTCTCTAGGCAATGCCCAGCATGGGGAGGTAGGAAATCTGGGACAGGTTTAAAAAGGAAGGGTTCTAGGAGCAGGGAGGTTTGATGGGTGACCTTTGATTCCCAACAAAGTCATGACACACACAGGTCAAAAACAAAAAGGGTTTGTGGTATGTAAACTAGGATCCTGCTGATCCAAACAACTGTCTCACTCCAGGGGCCAGTGGGTGTGTGCAGAGCCTGACATCCAGTTCTTCTGTCCCCTCATATACTAATGCCTCCTGAAATCCATTCGAGTTTCAGCACTGTGCCTGGAAGGTTGGAGAGTGTGTAGATGCAGATCTCTGGAACAGGAGCTTCTTCAAATACTCATTAGCCATAGATATGGTTAGTTTTTGCTAACCACATTGTGCAGAAGGGAAACAGGTAGCTGCACACATCTGGGGCTGCACTATGGTTTTAAAAAACAGCAACTCTGGAATGGAATGAGCTACAAAGCATGTATACCATCTACACTACTATTCATACAGGCAGTGATGGTTCCTGAATGTTCCTGGATGCCAGACAGAAAATCCAGCTGCACTGCAAGTTAGAGCTGCGTGATTTAATCGGTTATGCAATCTCACTGATCTTTTGTTGATCGATTCAATTAATTGAATGGACGAGTAAGTTTTCGATTCATTTGCGATGCACACCATTTGAACTATTTGGGTAAACTTGCACTTTTTGGTGAAATTATCACTTCATCTACTTTTAAGTTTGAGTTCAATTCTGCCACCTACTTAACTGGAGTGTGGCACAACAGTAGAAGTAAAGAGTAGGCAGGAGAAAAAGGTGATTGCTTTGTACTAGACATGATATTTAAACAAGCAACAGCACAAGTTTCATTGCATTCAAAAGCATACTAGACACTTTAAGTAGTTTTTAATACGTTAAAACCTGTAAGGAAAAATATATTTTTTTTTAGGCAAAATATTAGTGCTATCGAATTAAATCGAAAATCACCATGCCCAAAAAAGCAAATTGAATCGAATCAACGGTCCAAGTTTGATTTACAGCTCAATTGCAAATGTTTTTGAAAGGTCAGGCTTGCTGAGACTATATTTATGCCAAAAGTTGGCGTTGGATAATCTGACATGATGCAGAGAAAGTGAACAAAATAGAAAAAAAAGACAACGCAGGAACAGCAAGACAGCCCTGCCATAACCCTCAGGTTCATAACAAACAGTTCATCACTGACGTTTCAATGAGTGTCTCTCGCATGAATGTACATTTGATAAGTTTAAAAAAAAAAAAAATCTGTTAAATCCCAAAGCTCAGTACAGTCCACTGCCTCCTTTTGGCTAATCCTGGAACTGCACTACTGTGAAGACGGCGGAAAGTGTTGCATCGCACCTCCGACTGTCCAATACAGAGCGAAGGCTGGCATTGTAGGACGGGAACGTGGGACGGAAAGAGACGGAGAAAGAGGTTTTATATATATTTATATACGAATATACATCAAGACGAGAGTGGGGAAAGGTCACAGTCAGATGCTGCAGCACTGGATTTGGTAATCTGGTTTAGGCTGTGGTCAGTTTGGGAAACTGGACATGCAAAGGGAAGGGGAAGCAGGGATGGGCCTTAGCTCCCATAATGCATCGTGTTGCTTGGGATAGCCATGGGTGAGGCCATTGAGATGGCAGGGCCACCCATGGTGAACTGGTTAGTGACGGGATAGTGGGTGCTGCTGCTGGTCAGACCCTGCTGGGTTGTAGCTCCTGGAGGGACCAAAAACAACAACAACAAAAAAAAAACAATAAGTGCTATGGTGATACAAAAAATATAATAATGCATATATTATTATAATAAGAATAATAGCTGACATTTTATGGTTAGAGGTCATTATTTTATTAGAAAAAATAAACATACCCTGGACAATTCCTGTGCTCATTATAGAGCCCATTCTGGAGTGAGTGTGGTTAACAATCCCCGTGTTCACTGTGGAAAAAAATTAAACACTTAAAACCTCCCATAACATTCTGAAAAAGGTGCGGGTGTGAAAGACCTGGGCCCTATTTTCATATACATGTAAACAATAGCAACAAACTTAAATAGAGATCAATATATCATGAATCACTGCAGAGGTATAGGATCAAGTGGATCCTATACCATAGCAAAAGTGTCCTAGACCTAGATATTGGCACCTCTGCAGTCTAAAAATGATGTCTGGCTGCTTGTCTATGTAAATTTATGTTTTGTGTGTATGTGTGGGGTGTGCGTGCATATCCGTACGTGCATGCGTGTCTGTACCAAGGGGGATGAGGTTATTGTGAGAAACTGTAGAGCCACTGCCACCAATGACGGTACTAAGGTCATAAGCGGTTGGCATTCCTGAGATGGTTAAAAAAAAAAGACAACAGTTAAAAAGAGAAATGAGACACCAAATAAAATAAAAGCAAACTCATGATCTTGGATATAAAAATAGCATAATGAATGCTGTTTAAGAATTTCATACAAATTAGTCTTCACTGTTAAAGGTGTGCGTTACCTGACACAGCCATTCCTTGACTCATACTATAGGCCCCCCCAGTGTTCCACATGTTCTCAGAGGGGGAGCTGTAGTGTGATCCAGGAGGAGGGTTCGGGCTGGTGCCTGTGTATCTATTTAAACAAAGAGAACACAAAAGATGAGATGGTGTTTTTGGCTGATGAACAAAACAAAACACGATGTGTATACACTAACTCACCTGAAAAATGGGTTCTTTAGATCCAGGAGGTTGCTGGATTTGGAGCCAGTCTGATCAACTTGAGCAACAATACTGATGTCATAGCTTTGCCTAAACCAAGAATACATTGTTAATTAAACTACTTCCAGGGAAATGGGGAAAATAGGAGGACGCATTTGTAAAGAGTTATGACCTCTTGTTGGCGATGAGCACGGCCGTGCCTGACATGGTGTCTCCCGCTTTGGCGAAGAGTGGCGACTGCAGCAGACAACGCACCTGATACCAATGAGTCAGGGGCTCAGTGGGCGCTGTGGAGAGCCACACAGTCATCCTGTGTGGAGAAAGACATACAAAACTGTTTGTTTTTTTTTTTGTTCCAGCATTCAAATAAGTCTCAGGGAAATAAGAATGCACGCAGAACTTACACAGATCCCATAAATGCAACATCAAACCAGAAAGCAAGGCCATGCACCAATCCAGAGTGCATCATGTGGAACTTAAAAGGGATCTCTATCCTGGATGGGGAAGAACAAAATATAATCCTTAAAAAACATTGTTTTTTTTTTCAAATTAGAAAATGCAAGTTACATCAATGCATAATAAACCAAAAATTAGAAACATCATACTTATAAAGATCCTCTTCTTTAGCTTCTAAAAAGTTAACAGTGTACTTCACAGATTTGGCCATTAAGATCCGGATGTCAAATGTGTCCTGTGGGGGTATAAGGAGAAATTAGTGCAAGACACAGGTATCATAATATGTAGACACATTCTCTAACAAGGCAAATTTTCCCTCTGAGTAATTAAAATTTTTATTTCTGTAGCACTTAAAACAAGTCACAAAGTTTTATAGAAATTTTGATAAAGATTTAAACCCCTAATGTGCAATCCAAAGGCAACAATGGCAAAAGACTAAATTGAAATACTGATAAGAGGGCTTAAGCATTGTAATAAAATAATAAAAAAAAGCTCTCAATTCACATATACGTGTGTGGTTGCATACAACTAGTGAATCATGAATGCTAGGTAAATAAAAAGCTTTTTTATAACCTACCTGGAAATTATTAATAAACTGCAGTAAATGTCTTGACAACCCCCCAATAATCCAGCAGAGCAGAATATGATTATTTCACAGCAGACACAATAGGTATTAAAAGGTACATTAAGGCATGGTTAGTCAATTTTTGCTCAAAGATCAGCTCTGATTAAGCAAATAGTCTCATTGCCACCCATGTTCACATAAGTCTACCATTAGGATCTGAGATGTCCCACAACGTGCCTAATAAATAAATAAATAAATAAATGAAGGACAGCAGATTGTCAAATCTGTAAAATGTTTTTTTATAAAAGGCCAAAACGCCATAATTAAATTTTAAAAAGTACAGCAATTTAGTCATTTGTATTTTTTGCACTGTATTTGAATTATTTATTAGTTAAACAAATCAGTAGTATAGTAAAAGACTGATTTCTTAATCAGTTTGAAAATATCAGGCTCTCAAATACATCGTCCCACGCCCAGGATAGTTCCTGTGACAAAGCAGCAGCCGCTCCTACAGCAACCCTCCTGAGAACGAGCATATGCCTTCACATGCACACGCCCACACACTCACTTCACTCCCTTTTCCAACTCTGCATTAGCCTCCCATGCTTACATCTAAAACTTGAATAATATATATGCACACCGTGGCTTAACAGTTAATAATACTGTGTTTACCACAATTGGCTGTCTGAAGTACTCGTCTACTGCAGCTCCCCTCAGTGCAGACAGATCCACCCCATGGAAAGATGGCTGGTACCTTAAAAAGCACAAAACACACGATGAAACTGTGCTGCTGTCCTGTGTTCTATGTTGTTTGTATTTGCAGTTTTTGCAGCCCTATTTTTAAAAGCTTATTAATGCAAAAAACAACCATGCACTTCTGTAGCCTGTCACAAAAAAAATAATAATAATCTATTAACATACACACAACACAAGATAGAAATTTCATATTCAATATTAGGAACGCCCTTCCAGCTTATTCACTCAATACTCAAACATGCTTATGGAGCAACAGAATATATGGAATTTATGCACTATGGCTCAGTTCAGCAGCTCACACCTACCAAAAAAAAAAAAAGAAAGTGACCCGCAAACCATAATTCACATCCTGCAGTTGAGTCGATAGTCAAATCAGTCTCTCTTTGAACATGACTGTCACTAGCTCACTCGGATAATAATAGACTAGCTGTGTAGTTCTACATATGCCAAGGTTCAATTCAAATGGAAGGGGTTAAGTGTATGATAGGGGTAGAGTGATGTCAAGCATTGATCACATGACCAAACAGTGGCGGCACAGGAAGCAAGCGATAAGAACTATGGTGAAGGTCAGTGGAAACCTCAGAATTCATATGAGAACTCGCTCTTTATGCTGTACCATGTTTACATACACAGTCTGGATGAAAACCGATTAGTTCTCACGAAAGTTGCTCACCAGAAGTTGGCTTTGGTGAACTGCTCCATGTAGAGCTGCTCGTCTGTGAAAGGAGCGAGATGAACGTCTCCGATAGTGGGGAACATTTTTCCTAAAAACATTAAATTAACACAACGTCAGCGATTTACAGTAAACAGTCCATCACCCTCAACATGAAAACAAACAGATTCACTACTAACCATTTGGTTTGAGGAATTTCTTGGCGTGCAAGTAGCTCTCCAGCATTCTCTCGTTAAACAGCATATAACCCATGGGCTCGGAGATGATGATGTCCACCTGCTCAGGCAGGGTGACCTCCTCCACTTTTCCGGGGATTACTATTACACGCTCCGTCAACCTGTTACTGTTCACCAAAACCTACACAACACATACATATACAGTACGTCACAAAAGTGAGTACACCCTTCACATCTCTGCAAATATTTGGTTATATCTCTTCATAGGACAACACTGCATCAATGACTCTTTGACACAATGAAAATTAAGTCAGTGTAAAGTTTGTATAGCAGTGTAAATGTATTGTCCCCTCAAAATAACTGAAAATACAGCCAGTAATAGCTGAACACCTGGCAACAAAAGTGAGTACATCCCTGTGAAAATGTGAAATGTCAATATTTTGTGTGGCCACCATTTTCCAGTACAGTTTGAATTCTCTTGGCCATGGAGTTCACCAGAGCTTCATAATTTGCCACTGGAATCCTCTTCCACTCCTCCATCACATCAAGATGGTGGTGGACATTTGACACCTTCTGCTCCTCCACCTTCCTTTTCAGGATGCACCAGAGTTGTTCTATGTGGTTTAGGTCTGGATACATGCTTGGCCAGTCCATCACCTTTACCCTCAGCCTCTTTAGCAAGCCAGTGTTCATCTTGGAGGTGTGCTTGGGGTCATTATCATGCTGGAACACTCCTCTGCGGCCCAGTTTCCGGAGGGAGGGGATCATGCTCTGCTTCAGTAAGTCACAGTACATGTTAGAATTCACGTTTCCCTCAATGAACTGTAGCTCCCCAACACCAGCAGCACTCATGCAGCCCCAGATCATGACACTCCCAAAACCGTGTTTGATGGTAGGCAAGACACACTTGTCTTTGTACTCCTCACCTGGTTGCCGCCACACGCTTGACACCATCTGAACTAAATCAGACCACAGGACATGGTTCCAGTATTCCTGGTCCTTAGTTTGCATGTCTGCAGCAAATTGTTTGCGAACTTTGTTGTGCATCATCTTTAGAAGAGGCTTCCTTCTAGGACGACAACCATGCAGAGCAATTTGATGCAGTGTGCGGCGTACGGTCTGAGCACTGACAGGCCACTGACTGACCTCCCATCCCTTCAATCTCTGCAGCAATGCTGGACGCACTCATCCATCTGTTTTCCAAAGCCAATCTTTGGATCTGATGCTGAGAACGTGCACTCAGCTTCTTTGGCCGACCATGACGAGGCCTGTTCTGAGAACAACCTGTCCTCTTGAAGCGCTGGATGGTCTTGGCCACAGTTGCAGAGTGTTGGCCATCTTCTTATAGCCTCGGCCATCTTTATGTAAAGCAACAATTAATTTTTTCAGGTCTTCTGAGAGGTGTTTGCCATGAAGTGCCATGTTGAACTTTCATTGGCCAGGTTGAGAGAGTGGAAGAGCTTTTATACCAAATTTAACTCACCTGCTATCTGGTGACACCGGAGACAGTGTAACACTAATGAGTCACATGGTAAGGAAAATAACTGACTGTGCTTAATTTTAACATTTTCACTTAGGGGTGTACTCACTTTTGTTGCCAGGGGTTCAGCTATTATTGGCTGTATTTTTGTATTTTTTTTTATAAATTTACACTGCTATACAAACTTTACAAGGACTACTTTTCATTGTGTCAAAGAGTCATTTATGCAGTGTTGTCATATGAAAAGATATAACTAAATATTTGCAGAGATGTGAGGGGTGTACTCACTTTTGTGACATACTGTATGTCCAGATATCCATTTGTGCGCTTGTATGAAGATACTGATTTATTGGGTTAAAAATGACAAATAGACTGAACGGAAGTGTGCAAGGCATTGTACCTCTGCATGCTGAGCCATGGTGCTGGCCTCCACAGCATACACTTTACGCGCACCGGCCTGAGCGGCAAAAAATGACAGGATCCCTGAGCCACATCCCACATCCAGTATCACCTACAAACAGAAGAAAAACAAAACATTCAAACCAGAAGATTAAGCTGGTATTGATCGTTAATTCTTCCTGCAAAACCAAGCAGGGATTGCAGAACACCAAGTCTCCTGTGAACACACACTAAAACAAATGTTCATAACCAAAACAAAAGGGGCATTTCAAAAACAAAGACTGCAAGTCTACTGCAGTATCAAGAGCAGTTCATCAGCAACACAAAACAAATTTACTATAGGCACAGAGATTTACACAGGAGGCATCAGTAAATAAAGACTGCAAGAGAACATAAGCTGAGCCATGAAAGAAAAAAAGGAGTGGCACCACACCTCATCAGCAAACTAATAATCAGTGTCAGTGCTGCTCAGCAAGAAAAACTAGATGTGTGTACAGGAAGAAAATAAATTAAGCCTCGATTTAGCTTGAAAGATGGAAAGAAGTTCATGTACGTACGCATGTATGTATTAAAAAATAAATAAATAAATCACAAGCAGAAAAACAATATAATTTAGCCGAAGACAATAACCAAAAATAACCTACAAGGCTTGGCCAGAGCCTACATGTTACACATTTCATACTGAACTGATACTAGAAAAATATTATTATTACGGCAGTAATCCCTTCTCTTATTTTGCCACACCTCATAATCCAAAGAGAAGCAGCTGCAAGGCAACGAGTATGCAGTTGATTTCTAAAAAGCAGTCCCTGGTCCAACATTGAGAAAAGTTCTGAACGTGATGTTCCTTAAGTGTTACATGATTACTTGGTGAAACCGTTAAGGACGTTAATTTCTGTATAATATAATGAAGGCAACTCACAGAACTGGTCTGAGTACTCATCAGGTTCAACTAAGGGCAGAGCAGGTATCAGAGGTACAAGTTCAACCAACACAGACTGCTGAAGATTAGAGGAAGGATGTAACCTGACATGGTCTTCTGCTGTTGCTTGATGTGTTGTGCATTCAGAAACGCTTCTGTGCTCACCACTGTTGTAAAGACTGAGTTACTATGAGCGTCCTGTCAGCTATCAGACCAGTCTGGCCATTGTCCTCTAATCTCCCTCATCAACAAGATGTTTCTGCTTGCAGATCCTCTGTTAATCCGCCGCTTTATTTTCTGCTCCATTCTGGGTAAAAATGTATTTTTAAAAATCCCAGGAGATTGGAAGTTTGAATATTGGAATTCGAACCAGCCCATCTTGCAGCAACAAAAATGCCATGGTTAAAATTAGTTTGGACACTTTCCGATGTGAACGTCACCTGAAGCTCGTAACCCGTGTCTGCATGATTATTTGCACTGTTGCAACATAATTAACCATAATTACGTTAGATAACTGCACGAATGTGCAGGTCATCGTAAGTAAGTGGACAGTGAGTGTACATTTGTGTATATGAGGAATAAAATACCTTATCTTTGAAGTCAGTATGGTTCTGGAGAATGGCTCGTTGATAAGTTCCAGTTCGAACATAATCCTGCATCATGTTCTGCTGCTGGGAGAGGTAGCCATAGAACTGGAGAATCATACAAAATGGAGAAAAGAGAATTTTAGTATATTTTAAAGACTGTCCAACAGTCTCAAGAGAACATATACAAGAACATCGTTCTACTTAAGGTTTGAAAACAAAAACAAAGCTCAGAAAACTGACTTCGGTGGTAATTGGCTCGCACCCTGAAATCTTTAAACAATTTTTCCCTAAACTCGATGCGTCAAGTCTCCCAAATGCACTGAATCAATTCAGCAGGAAATTGGTCTCGACAGACTACCAACGCCGTCCTGCAACCGAAACCTCATTGAAAGGCCGCCGAAGAGATCCCCACACCAGAGACCCTCAGGACTATAAAGGAGGTGGAGGGACTCTGTATTGAAGAGTGATCCAGATTCCTTGCTCTAATCAAGCATTACACACAGAAGACCAATTTATCTGACAGTGGCAAACAAAAAAATAAATAAAAATAGGCTAAAGAAAGTCCTGCATGCAGGGCTTCCATTAATGGAAAAAAGGGTAAGGAAGGTTTCGGGTAGATTTTATTTTTATTTGAATCAACTGTTTCAGTTGAAGGACCAAGTTTCACTGCACAGAGATTTATTTTATCATGCCATCCTTATCAAAGGTGCCGGAGCTCCTGGTGTTCTGGAGCTCACTGTAAAGCACAAACACACATGCAAAAACCCACAGACTTCTAATCACCTGAAAGTACTGTACAGCTGATGACTCCTCAGTCCTCTCGCTGAACACTGAGTGATCATTCACATGGCCTCGACAGTTCTTCAGCAGATTGTAGAATGAGGAGAAATCTGTAATTGATTAAAGCAGCAACAAGTTAAGAGACGAAACCGAATGCAAATCCACTATACAGCCAAATGCTTGAGGACACCCGACCATCAGAGCCATGTGTGCTTGTTTCTTAATGGACATGGAGTTGCAGAAGTACTGTACAGAAGTAGTGTATGTACATACACAAGACATAATTAAATAACTTCCAAAATTTTTACGTTCTGTATCAAGGCTGTATCTCTAATCTATAGTAAATGTTTTTCACCTATGCATGGACATCACTTTTAGAGACTTGGTCCCCACTCCACTCTTATGGCAAGGCTGTCCAGTAGAATTCAGAGTGGAGATTTGTGCTCTTTCAGACATAAAAGCATGGATGAGGTCAGGTGCTGCTGTCAGGCGAGGTCTGAGGTGCATTATAATTTATCCCAAAGGTGTTCAGTGAAGTTGAGGTTAGGGTCCTGTGCATGACACTTGAGATCTCCCATTTAAACCAAGCTCTACAAACTAATGGTTTCTTGAAGGTTTATGTTTTTCAAGTGAAGCTTTAGCAGACAAAAACATCCTAGACAAAATGTTTGATTAAATAACATGTAGTTTGGAGAAGAGACATAGGTGTGATGGTCACAAACTGAAGTTTGAAACAGGTTACAAAGCTTTACATTAACCTTGCTCAACTCAAGTCAAGTATGCTCATATATGTTGTTAGTCTTTCAGCTGCACCAGTCGAGATCACGACAGTGGACCATTCGATCCACACAACAACTTGGCACAGGTTTTTACACCGGATGCCCTTCCTGACGCAATCCTCCCATTTTATCCGGGCTTGGGACCAGCACTGCATCCAGTGACTGGGCTTTGGGCATTGGCTGGGAAACGAATACGAGTCTTCCGCATGGCAGGTGAGAAACCTACCACTGAGCCACCAATGCTCAAAGTATGCTCATATCTATGCAAAACAATACCTGACTGCATTGTTGTGTGCTCACATATACACGTTCTTCAAAAACAAGTTGAACTTTCCACAGAAAGCTCCAGTAAAACACACTTTTTTTGGTGCTGTGTGGGCCAGCAGACTCGGAGAGGGTTACCTGTGGGGGAGGCGAACTGCAGAAGCACACTGTTACAGCCCAGTGTTATGATGAAGGACTGCTTCCCCACACGACTGCACTCTGTCTCCCGTGACACTGAACACTTAAACACGCTCGCCTCCTCATCTGCAGAAAAAAAAAAACATACAATCAGAGGGTCAAAACACAGCCATTATATTATGTCACAGGGTGAACTCTCCCATACCAGACACTGTTTGGGTCACTAAACCAACTAAGCTTTAAGAAATACACTGTCTGAGAGTTAGGTGTATGAAATAATCTTCTACAGTCACTCACACAATTTGTACCAGTTTACAGTTTGTGTTTCAAAAAGTGCTTCAAGGGAAAATAAAACATTACCAGATGCTTGTAAAAAAAGATCTAGCACTTAAGAAAGATTCTTAACTGATCCAGGATTAAACCGGAGGCCAAACAAGATTACCTAATGCTATTGATAGCCCACAACAACATACTGATCCAAGTCCTGTACTATTAAAGGCATGGGTGGATGCATGTTACAAAGTGCTTCATGAGGAACGGTTGCCTGCCTAAAGATTTCAAACCCAATTTTTCACTGCCATTAAAATTTTAAAAAATATCAGATTTCTGTACGAGTGTGAACATAAGTATTTTCAACAACAAAAAAAACTACTGCAAATGTGCAAAGCATAACAGACACCACAGTGATAAGACAGCTTTATTTCTGCCAGAGATTTCCACTTCTGCATTCATAAGTGTTTAAAGCACAGCACATGTCTATTTCTCCTTTTCAAATCCAATCTGCTTACAGTTTTACAGCGTCAGCCTGAAGAAAAGCTAAATCTAATAAACGCTTCAAGATCTGATTTATGCAGCGTCGGCATGGACAATTCACCAGCTTGGACATTCTGAACAAGCAGAAATCACGTGTGAGTATTTGATTCACAGGTCTGTTGTTCATAAACTATAAACAAGTCATCAGCCACACAGAATCCCATCTTAGGTGCAATAAAAGAACACCACAGGAACAGATGTTAGCTATGACTTGCTGACTTTGCAGTTGTGAATACACAATGATACATTAGACACTTTGCTAGAAGGGAATATTAAATCACAAGGATTTCCTTTCGTCTGTATTAATGCATTTAAGATAAAATATTGCATTTTTATTACTTGTACAATTAACTACAAAAAAAAAAGTAAAACATGATTAAAAATGTATTAAACTGTGGCCTTAGCTAAATGTATCAAGTTTTTGAGAAAACCTGGAAAACTGTCTACTTGTTTGTTTTGATATACCTTCTAACTGTCATTTCATACAATGTACAGGCTCATGTAGGCAGGTAGGCGGAGCTTCATCTACTGCATATGGGCCGGAATAATTTAAATGTCAAAACTTTTTTTAAAAAAATCAACTAAAACCACTTAATGTACCTTTGATTTGACATATGTTGTGGTATTGTTAGCTACAACTTTTTAGCATAGATAGGTCCAAGGCCACCAAAACCTGACACTGATGGTTTTGCTTGATTTACCTTATTAATTAATAATTTGTCCACGTTCATATACAAATTTTGTCTGGCTGCTTTAGAAACTCAATGATTTTCGGGAAAAAAAAAGGTTCTCACACAAATCGGTGTGAATATTCAATCCTTTTTTTTTCATCCAAATGCATCTCAGATTTTTCTGTTTGACACTTGAATATACTAAATATAATTTTCAATTCAATTCAATTTTACTTGTATAGTGCTTTTAACAATTGACACTGTCGCAAAGCAGCTTTACACAATCAGAAGAAGTATATGTATATGTTTTATTACTGTTGAGAAGACAAAAAAATGAGGAGTGGGTAATGCAACTTCTGCTGGAATGATCGTGGATCAAATATAAAGACACATTAAAAATGTTCAGTTCCTAAAACCGTGACACTGCTTTGTGTCTGGCTGCAGCGCACCACCTGGTCAACCTCGACTACTTCCCCAGGAGAGCACTCCAGGGCATTTTTACCCTTTGTTAATCAACACTTTATGACTGGGAATTCATGACAAGTACGGTGTTATAGATGAATTTCCCATAAAAACAGTGATGCAGATTCATCTCTCTCTTTTAAAAATTCCTCATTAGCCCTTGACAGACAGGATTAAATATGCATGAGGTTCTGAAGTAATTTTCTATCACACATGCGCCTCTGTGAAATTAGTTTTGCCCGGATGAGTCGTAATTGTGTTTTTCCTCATTCCTCCACTAAATATATAAAAAGCAGGCCAAATTTACCTCAGTTTTTAATCTAAACTCTTCTAGTAATTTTAGCACACTGTGGACAATGTTATCATATTCGGCTCGTGATGCAAACATTCCAGTTTGTAGGAAATTAACTGCATTCAGATAGGATTCCTGTATCAGGGCTACATCTGTGGTCATTTTTTTATACATCTCCTTGGAGACAAATCTCTCACATTCATACAGTAATAAAATAACCAGAGGCGGAGCGAGTTTCTAACAAGCTGTATTTTCTACAAGCCTGAATGTTTGTGGAAGAAAAGATTGTTGCTCGTAAATAAAAAAAAAAAAAAACATTAATTTGTGCTGATTCGATCAACATTATGATTCTGTAAGTGAGAATTTTATACAAATTCTGATTCAATATTACACTTTTTCCGAACCTTAAAACAAAATTAGTCATAATTTGAAAGTTTTATATCTTGGCTTTATTCACAAGCTTCACAACTGTTTATTTTTAATTAAATTTGGCCCGTTCCTTATAGCATTAGTTTTCTCATTTAAAAACCAAGCGCAGCATTTAGACAAGCGTCAAATAAAAGAGTTTCAAATTTCACTTAAAATGTAAATTTAAAAAGCTATATTTTACTCAGTAGGATGTATCAGCCGAGCAGCTGTCACCTCCCATAATTATTTCTAAACAAACTTGGCAAATAATTCACTCCTACCACACAGGATGACGATGTGTTTAGAGTGTACCAACTAAACAGTGACGCTATACTGCCTTAAATCCCTCCAAAGTTGCAAACGTGGGCACATGCGGATTCTAATGCGCACATTTTAAAACTGGTGTAAATGTGGAATCAGTTGGGTTTGAGACTTTAAAAAAACCTTAAGTCTCTTTTCTAAAAGCTGATCAGTCATGGAAAGCAGCCGCTGATCTACCGGTGCATCACTGTTATAAATCATTTAAATATAAATCATATAAAAATTGGCACACAAAAGAATCGTGATTCATAACTGAATTTCTAGAAAACACCTCCACATGCGAGATCATAAGTTACCAAAGAAACTCTTAAATTACACACAGTTGGACAACCTACTAGAGGTTCCTCCTGAAGACATTTTATTTCGGACCTGATGAAATATGTAACAAGGAGAAGAAATGTAACTTGGTTGTAAAAAAAAAAAGAAGAAGAAGAAGAAGAAGAAGAAGAAAAAAGGGGCATTATATTAGACATTCATGTGATAAACTAATCCCATTCGAATGAGACTATAGGGACTTTATAACTCGTGTTTGAGAATGTCTCACAGATATGGAGGTTAAAACTTTACATCTTTGGTCACGGCACCATTTTCTCCCCTTCTTCTCCTTCTCATAAGGGGCATCAGTTGGTGTGAACAAAAGCGGCTGTGCCGAATGAACAGGAGGCAGGAGGGAGGCGGAGAGCCGCTATTGTTCCACACGGAACAAAGATGAACGCCTGAACACTGCAGGGAAGGAAATTTTTAAAAAAAAATCCTGCCTGAACTTCAGGAACAGCAGAAATAAGTTCTTAGAATAAACTTCCACTTATGCGCGAGCGTCTCTGATAAACGCCGGTTGTGCTGCGCGTGACGGCATGAGCGCCATCAATCAAGCTTCAAAACAAAACAACGCGCGTGGAGCAGTCGGCACGCGCGTGATTAGCTAGAGCGCTGTAACTAAAAACGGACACACACACATACATACATACAGCCACACTTAAACACAAAAACTCTACAGTTGTTTTGTAGTCATTTCAGCGTTTTGTGTGTCAAAGCAAACTGATCCAGTTAACTTTCTGACTAGGCGCGAATCTACATCAATAAAGCTAGCTAGCTACATTTTTCACCCTACCCGCATCCAGGCAAACCTCACCTCCACAAGGAGGGAGTTACAGATGATATTCCGGCTGCTGCGCTCTGATTGGCTTGTACATCACACCCGCAGAGTTTCTTACCAATCATAGAGGAAAAGGCGTGATTTGTTAGAAAGCGGGTGGGAGGAATACAAGCGTGTAGCTACCGCTACTTAGCCAGGCAATAACTTGTAGTGTTATCCCTAATATCCAGGACAAAGTTATTAAGTCGCGGTTTTTATTATTGTTATTATTGAATACATCATACCAGCTTAACTTCATGTGTTAACTAAACTTTTCAGACTTTCAGAGTATCAGTTAGCTAACTATAAACTGCCTGCTAGCCCGGTTTATTACAATGCAAATTAACTTGAAGAATCGCTAAAGCATGAGCGTGCTAAACACACACACATGCATACATATACATACACAGGGGTGTAGAACCTGAAATACTACAAACTGTGCCCGAACCTGTGTTAAACGCTTCAGCAGTTTAGCAGTGTGAGAAGACACGCAGCGCGGCGTCCTCACTCGCCTGGAGCTGCTAGCATGCAAGGCTAACGTGTCTTAGCTCAGGCCGGCCCGGACACAAAGGCTTTTTTTAAAAACCAAAGCAGCCATGTACTTACTGTTCGAGAGGTTCAGGAGCGCTGCGTCCGGCGTAGTCTTCACCTCCAGCCGCAGGGGCTGCTGCTCGGAATGCCGTTGGATGTCTCCGTTGGCGTCCCCGATCGAGAGGAGCCGCACGCCGGGAAACACGGACACCGCCATCTTCGAGCTCGCGCAGAGAGACAGCAGCTCGCAGCAGCGCGCGACATCCAACCGCGCGGAGAAAACGGGGCTCGACTCACTACTACCCCCTAATGGCCACAACACGTCATGTACGCAGCTTTATGATTAACATGCTTGCACCAAAATACTGCATGTTGCCATTATTAGGACTACTATTTGTTTTCTTCATTTAAATTGGAATAAACCAATATTTAAGCGTTATTAGTAAGTAATTCTTCTCAAATAAAAATGTATTCGAAATAAGTCCACTTGACCGTTAAACTGTCCCAGAGACAAATGGCTAGGAATCATGAAATTCCACTTTGTCTTTAAAAAGAACTCTCACTCACATCTTTTATACCGTTTTATCCTGTATACAGGGTCAGGACAGGGTGCCAATCCATTCCAGGACACAGACACACACATGCTCATTCTTGCAAACACCAATTTAGCCTAATCTGCATGTCTTTGGACTGTGGGAGGAAACCCAACAAGCAAGAGGAGAACATGCAAACTCCACGCATATAGATCCGAGGCGCAAACCAAACTCTCTACCCTACAGATGCAAGGCCACAGTGCTAACCACTATTCCGTTGTGTCGCCTTTCAGAAGAATTTATGTCCATTTTAAAGAAAATTATAAAACATAAACAGACCACAAATGTCAACCAAAGCTGCTTGAAAGACACCTTCATGATGTTTTCATCATGTGCATGAAGTTTGCATGTTTCCTCCCTGATTTTTGGGCTTCTTACAGGTATTCCAGTATCCTCCAACAGTCCATAGACAGGCAGATTAAGTTAACTGTCACTTCCTTAGTGTGTGTGGTGTGCGCGCTTTGGCATGCTGTCCGGAGTGTACCTTGCAGCGTGCAAGAAATTCTTTCTTCGCTGGGGTTAGAGAGCAGGGTCAGTCACAAGACAGCGCCCAGGAGCAGACATCAAGGGCCCAACTATAGCAACCTGGTGGAGCTGGGGCTTTAACCACCAACCTACTGATCAGTAACTCTGAGACACCACTTCCCCTAAGGCCCACATGAACCAGTACACAGGATAAGTGGTATAGAAGATTTTACATTTTATAAAAATAAAAAAAAATTAAACTATGGGTGTACAAACTTCTTGCATACAGTATCTATGCACACTTAGGTGTGTTAGTTGATGTTCGATAGCAATTCGTTTCTGTTTTTTGCCAACATAAGCAGACTATCATAGACACAAATGGTAACATGCTCAAAGTCATTGGGTTTTGAAACGTTTTGGACAAACAAACCCATATTAACATTAAATTAACATTATGAAGTTTGCCACCCACATCCTTGACTACTGTAATTTCTTAACTCCAGATTTATAATTTTAACATTTTTATTATGTCAGTACCATGCCTACTGCACCCTAAGTGGCTAAAAACAATGGAATAATTTTTGCACCAATTTACCAGTCCACTGGGACGTGTTGGGTTGTTATAGAAGAAAACAATCACAGCTCGACAATGGACTACCATGGAAGGGAGGCCAGTTTATTGCAGGCAAGGCTCCATATATTTATTCACACCTTATTATCAATATATCTTCACCAATCCACCTACAGGAGTGTTTTTTGGGGAGGTTGGAGAAAACTGGATAATCTTATGGAAACCAGAATGAATAGAGAGAGAACATGACAGACTTAAAAAGAGCTTATGAACAAAACTGGGAATTCAGGAGCTGTGGTGAAGCAACCCTAGCAAATAGTCTATAGACTTTAAATTCATTAATAATCATGGATTTTATTAATATACTTTGCACTTCTCACTCTATGCATGGTCTCGAAGCCCCGCTGAATAAGGGCATTCCAAACTACTTCATGCAAACAGAGAAAATTTTGATTTAGCTAGTTAAGATAAAATCATATGACAATTATTGATATGGAGATATAATCAATTGCAGTTCACAGTTGTAGATGTCACTCTAGTGTCACAGAGAGAAAGAGAGAAAGGCGATAATGTGGTCTTATAGGAAAATATTAAACTTCAGGGTTATAATGGCCAACAAATCACACCACCCTGCATTGATTATTTTTTCACCAACAGCACATCACATAATTTCTTACTTACTGTAAGACACTGATTAAATATACATTAATACATCATGAAATAACTTTATTGGACATTAAATTATACTTGGTTGATGTGTAATGTTAAGACACCACTGCACGGAATTTTGTTGAAAGCAAAATAGTCACTTATTATTTAAAAGATGTAATCAAACACATTTGCACAAACCTTCTATAATTTATATAGGCTTGCACAATTTGGCACAAAATGCACAGGATTTTGATTAGGACACATTAGGAACTATTTAAGATAATACAAGATCTTTTTAGGAATCCCTCATTCAATCAGTTATTAATAAAATGTTTGAAACTATGATGGACAAAGTGGATGCGGCCATACATATAATTATATTTCATCATATTATGTTTAGATTGTGTGTTATTGGCATACTAGGAGTCTACACAAAGGAAGTGTATTCATAAGCTTAACCAATGCAAGTTGACAGACATCTGCCTTCTATTGAAATACAAAGCATCATGTTTTCATTAAAAACATAACAGTTAAAAGCAAGTAAAGATTTTGGCCACAGTGGTTGCCATTGTTCATGATTCTGAATAAACAACTGGGCCTCAAACTTGGTCAACATACCAATTATGCCTTATACAATACAGTAGAGTTTTTGTTGCAGTTTAAAAACAATCAGATTAAGACCCATTAAGTCTAATAATATCCATGATGTGTGTGTCTGTTGCAAAAAAAAAAAGAATTTTATATATGTTTAAAAGTTTAAACACAACACAGGCTATATGGCTTTCTTAAATAACCTGGAATGATAGTGTTTCATCCCTGTTTTACCAGACTGTATACATGGCAATCAAACACATTTCTCTTTGCTATATTTAATTAATTTACTCCACAAAAGGAGGAAATGCATACATACCATGACAAAATGTTAAAAATAAAATTTTAAAAAGGTGTGATACTTATTTGACCATCTCTGCACACAGGCTTTATTTTGATTTGATTAAACAATACAAGGAAGCACCTACAGTATATACTGACGGGGCTAGTCAAAATGTAAGAGCAATTTTGGTCCAACTGCAGAGTTTAGTTATGGAATGAATGAAGAACGATTATTAAGATTAGTTTTTAACACCTTGTCCTTTCTTCTGTTCAGAGAGAGAGAGGCAGAAACTGAAAAAAAAATAAGATACAGATGATTAACTCATAGCGGATGAATGTGTGTTCAAATACATCAACGACTAAAAAAGGGGATATTAAAACATATTCATGCACATGTACAGTGTGGACATACCTCAGAAGAGAGCACAGGATTTGGGAGGCCTGAATGGATTATCACTGGACGGAACCCCCACAAGCAAAGGGTCCTTATGGGCATTTTGTAAGCAGAAGGCCTTCAGGTCAGCTGCAGCTAGTGATACCTGATATAATAATAATAATATTAAAAACTCAATTAAAAAAATAAAATAAAAAAATAGCTCTATTTCATAAATCATATGGAAAAAATTAGGCACATCCTCAGAATACATTGTTCAGAATACAGTTGAATGGCCCCCAAGGTCTCCCGATCTGACCCCCTTAGACTTTTATCTTTGGGGTCATCTGAAGGCAATTATCTATGGTGTGAAGGTACGAGATGTGCAGCACCTGAAAATATGGATACTGGAAGCCTGTGCTGGCATTTCTCCTGCGGTGTTGCTATCAGTGTGTGAAGAATGGGAGAAGAGGGTTGCAGTGACAATCCATCACAATGGGCAGCACATTGAACACATTTTATAAGTGGTCAGAAACTTGTAAATAACTCATGAAAGAATAAAGTTATGTTAAAACCAAGCACACCATTGTTTTTCTTGTGAAATTCCCAATAGGTTTGATGTGTCACATGACCCTCTTCCTATTGAAAAAACAAAAGTTGGATCCAAGATGGCCGACTTCCAAATGGCCACCATGGTCACCACCCATCTTGAAAAGTTTGCCCCCTCACATATACTAATGTGCCACAAACAGGACGTTAATATCACCAACCATTCCCATTTTATTAAGGTGTATCCATATAAATGGCCCACCCTGTACATTGATTAAAAGGTCCCCTAATGTTTCCCTGGTTTTGTCCATTAATGTAGTTAAAGTCATTCCAGGCAAGCAGAAAAAAGGGGGAGGGAACAATTTGCATAGCCCCTTCACTGCCTCAATTTCTGGGCACCATTTTCAGGGAAGTTCTGTTTCCTGCATTTTGATGTATTTTGAGTAGAAAAATACACGTCCATAAAGGGGGATGGGGCAGATCAATTGCATTTAAACCTACAGACACAGAAACAGTGCATTTGGAATAGGAGGGAAACAAAAGGAGTTTGCATTCAGGGTTGCCAAAATGCTTGAACTGAGAGATATTTCTAATGGAAATTTTTATTATGAGATAATAGATTTAATTATGGGAATTTCATGCTGGTCTTGGCAGAAATTAGGTCAATTTCTTCATGAAAAACACTATTTTATGTCATTAATAGCATCATATGTAATGCAACCGCCAGCATTCAGCAATACTAATTACATCCCTTCAGTGTTATCTTTTTATGGGACATGGAATCAGTGATTATTTTTTGTTCACAAGGTGAAGACAGGTGAGGCAGTGCAGTAATCAGCTAAAAAGTTATAATTCATGTTATGGACAAGATGCAGTAAATATGTCAGGCCACAAAGTACTGCACAACCACAATAGATGCATTTGATTTGTGGTGGAGAGCATAGAAATCAATATGTAAATGGTGTGTTGGTGACTGGATCGTACATCACCGCGTCTGCAATACTGCTGCAGGTAAGACAAGCATATAAGCAAACAATTAAACAAAGGAGCAGCAGTTTTCTGGATAAAAGCACTATAATGTTTACATTTCTTAACCAATTTCAGTGAGGTGCTTTTACATTCAAGTGTTTATAATCTATGTGTAATACCAACAGGTTTTGTTTAAAGTTATGTTGTCAGTTATTTAATCAGTTTGTCACAGCTGATTTTGAGTCAGTGTAGGGTTACCACATTCCGCACATTCTTCTTAACTAAAAACATCATTATCAATTAATCGTTAGTTATTGATAACAAGATGAAGATATTTTATAGCTGTACAGTCCCAACAAATTAGTAATGTATGACAAGACAATGAAGCCCAAACCATTTAAAGAAACACTATAATAATAATAAAATAATGACTAAAACATACTGCATGTTAATGGCAAAGTTTAACCAAAGCAACACAGTTTTACTGCGACTGTATGCAGTTATATTTTGCCACACAAATGAGATTTTCTCCCTTCAATCTCTGACACATGCTCACTTGCTCTGTGCTTGACAAACAAACTAGTTATAAGGTCTCGAACTCTGTAGTTCCCAGAATTTATTAACTCCACAGTCCTCAGGTGTCAAATTCTGTAGGGACACAAAGACAACTTCATATTGTGATGGTAGAAGCTAACCTATTATGGAAAAACTGTTATTCCAAGACAGCAATGACCACTTGTCAACTGACCTCAGAGGAGCTCATGGGGTTTACCCATAGATATAATGGCACATTTTAGTCATGTTAAATCTCATCTCAAAAAATCTGATCTGATTTAGGTCTGCATAAAGAAGTAGTAGAAAAACCACAATCAAGAACTTGAGATTCCATGAGATGTGTGCTGTTCATACCAATCTCAGTCACATATGAACTTTTTTTTTTTTTTTTAAATGGATGTGGTTTCAGCAATATCAAATTAAGTTACATTTCTGAAAATTCAGATCCTGGCATGCAGAACTAAGGTTACATATGATCTGAGTCATAAAATAAAAAAAATAATCAAATTAATCAGATTTTCTCATGCATGGGAACAAGGGTTTCGTTTCGGGTGTACTTTCAGCACTGTGGAACGAAGGGGTAATTTTTTTTTATTATTCTGATCTTGGTTCATACTAATTATTAGAAAATGTTTGTCTACAAAGTAAAGTAAAAATGGAAAAGATCAGATTCCATGTTATTTGTACTGTTCACATTGTTATGGGAAAAAAACAGAACCCAGTCATTTATAGGCAACCAAAAAAAAAAAAGTTTGGGCCACTTTCGCCTGCTGGCAACATGAACACTGTCGAATGAAGGGAACATTTTTGATTCTTTGATTCTGATCCTGAACTTTTTTCTATTAAACACATTTTAGCTGGGGTTGTCTTGAGGATTGTCTTTTTTCCCCCACAGGAATGATCACACATGGACATGTTTGAACACATATTGTGTTTGGTATAGCTTAGATGCTTCATGTTGTTCTGAGGATACGCCAAGTTTCGCTCTTTTTTATATATCTCTGAAGTGTTGCTTGGAGAAGCCTCACTTGTGGATGCTTGAGGCTTGTGGAAGCTCACACAGCCATCTCATGGTCACAAGCTTACAATCGACAAAGGGCTTCTCTGTTCCCAGGGAGAAATCCCCGGATGTTCGCTTTCCCCAGTTACAACTAATAAAAATAGTGTGGAGAGAAGCGGTTTAATAATAATAATAANCACCTCAATTTATTTAGAATTTGCATATTGTCTCAATCAAAGCCTTCTTTTATTATATATATATAAATTATTTATATTGACACAGTGACAGCTTGTATCTTAACTCCTGTGTAACGCTTCAGTTTTAATAGACAAAAATAAAAACTCGATAGAAGTAGCTAAGGTTGCTAAACTGACTGCAGTGAGAGCGCGTGCACCGAGCCTGCAGCGTGAATGCAGCAGGACAGGTGTGTGTAACGTAAATATAACCTGAGACTGGCTAATTAAATAATTCGTTTTAATTACACACGCGACAATGTCAGGATCTCATCAGATAAATGAAATACCGTAGTGTGTTTTAAAGTATAACGCAAAGCTTTAACGTTTGTTTCTCTTACTCGTGAAACAAGTTTGTCCAGTCACACCCGGTTCATTTCCTCATGATAATATTATTTAGTATTTGTTTCAGTCCAGCTCGTCTTGGTTATTTTCAGACCTACCTTGATTCTCCTGACGCTCGCTTCCAGCCGTAGCTGCTTCACAGCTTTCTGGACAAGGACCAGGTTACTGCTGCCGGCGCTGTTGTTTGACATTTCATTCAGCTGAGTGTTCTGATTAAACACTGATTGAAAAGAGCCAGACTGCGGACCTGACCGACTCCACAGCGCCCCTCTGCACGGCACAGCTACTCCTCCTCTCACTCAACAACTCACACACCAACATGTCATGGGACTGTTTATAAAAATAAATAATAATAATTTTTTTTTTAAAGTTCAATCTCTCCAGAACTAAAACATACAACTGTGCACTCTAGTAATAAAAAGATATATGTATAATATACAGAGAGGCTTAAAATGTAAACACATTTCAACAGTTGTTATCTATGCCCAATTTTGGAAGGCAAAACTCATATAGCAGCAGTGTGTAGTATTATGTTTCCTCTGAAGATGTCAGTAGTCACACCATCATTGATGCTTTCATGTGACCGGGATTTGTGTGTGTGTGACTGGGTTTATATACAAAAGTGAGTAATTCAGTTAGTCCAGTGGCTAAATCAATTACAACGTGTTAACACTGGTAACTCTTTTCAAACATTTTAAATAAATGTCTCCTCACAGAAATCTTATAATCCAATATTTTTCTTTTTCATTCAGATTAGGCTAACTGGAACTGGTGTTTCCAAATTGCTCACAGTGTGTGATTGTGTGGTGTATGCCTGTATGCCCTGCCATAGCTTGCCACATTCTTCAGGGTGTACCCCACCATGTGCCCAAAGCTTCCTGGGATATGCTCCAGGCCTCCTGCCACTATAGGATAAGTAAATAAATTAATATATAATGAATATAAACAACGAAAGTTTGGATTTATGTTCTACATTCTAAAACAATACCAGATTTTTTTTTAAACTATGAAATAACACATATGGTATTAGGCAACTAAGTAACAACAACAGTCAGTTGTTATTTTAAGACATAAAAGTCAGCTTTTGCAAAAACAGTATTGTCAAGTGCATTCGCAAAACCCATCAAACATGATGAAACTGGCTCTTATGAAGACCATCTCAGGAAAGCAAGACCAAAACTTACCTCTTCTGCAGAGGAGAACTTCATTTAGAGTTACCAGCCTCAAAAATCACCAATTAACAAACAGCACCTCAGATTAGTATCTGCTACATATGTTATGTAAAGCCTTCATAATGGCTCACATCTCAACATCAACTGTTCAAAGGATATTACTGTACCTGTTGCTTTGTTTTACAATGCAGTAGGCATCCAAAATATCCAATAATCACAATATCCACATGGATATACAATCATGTAAATAGGAACAGTATATTTGAATTGTTATGCAACATATTAATTATATTAATTTATTTATTCATTCATTTTCTATACTGCTAATCATGTACATGGTCGTGGGGTCCTAGAGCTGATCGCAGGGCACAAGGCAGGTATCACCCTGGGTAGAGTGCCAATCCATCACAGGGCACACATGCACACACACTCAAGCATTTATTCACACACTATAGGCAATTTGGGAACTCTGCAAATCTTTGGACTTCAGGAATCCTGAATACTGTTCAGTTTTTAGTTACCAACATGACATAATAATGACATAATAATGCATTATTATTAACAGTGTATCATAGTAGTCTGAGTAGACTTAGTTTCAGTCTTTGGTATTCTTGCTCTCCCTTTTCTTTGGTTAATATTTCTTTACTCTCTGTTCTTGTAGCTAGTTCTGATTTTAATTAAATGCAAATAAAAAAAATTAAATTTATAACCTAGACTTTACTATTCTTCTACACCTTGTCTGTTTGTATTTTATTGTACAGTATAATCAATGACCTGGCTGACTGTCCATCTGTCTGACTGTCTTAATGTAACACAAACATTTATTAACACACAAGTAAATAAAGTTAATCCAACTCGGCATTCAACATACTTTTGCTCTAGGAAAGATGGAGAAAAACAGCGAAGGAGAATTTAAGGGAAGGGACACTGAGGTAATGGACAATGGTCATCATACATGCTTGAGGTGATGTTGCTGTACAAGCAAATTTAGAACCTAGTTTTGGGGATATCTAAAATTAAGAAAAAAAAGCCAAAAGAACCTGGCCGCAATGCCAAAGGAAAGATTTTTTAAAAATGCACAGCAAAATGTAAAGAAACTCAAGATGAAAACCAAAGAAGTGGTTGAATAACTTGCCTTTTTTGGAGGGAGCTTAAACATTGACACATTTGATTATTCACCCTGAAGAGCATTAGTGAGGTTGGGTAGAGAGGGGTGCAGTCATTGTTTCAGTTTATCCTAAAAGTATTCAGTGAGTTTTAGGTCAAGAGCTCTGTGAAAGCCAAAGTTGTTCCACACAAATCTGGGCAAACCATGTTTTTATGAAGCTCCCTTGGTGCACAGACATGGTGTTAGAATAGATTTGGGTCTCTTCATTCTAGTGAAAGGAATTCTTAAAGCTACAGCATACAAAGACATGGACAATTTTGTGCTTTTGGCTTTGTGGCAAAAAGTTTGGGGAAGCATCACATATTGTTGTAATTCCCTCGGCACTCTCTTTTTCTCTCTCCTGATGATAATAAGACGGAATAAAAATGTTTTTTGTTACTGAGAAACCACAAACTCGATTTGTCTTGGAGGTTTTCCCATGGCCAAAAATGTAAAGAAACTGTTTTGTCTCTGACCAAGATAAAGAACTGAGTGAGTTAGTTCAGTAGCTGAAATAACTGAGATTACAAAGCGCTAATACTGGGGATTCTTTTCAAACATGTTCAAATCAATATCAATATTTTCAAACATCAAATAAATGTTTTTTTTACAGAAATTTTAATTTTTAACTAATCATTCACTATCCCAGGAGACTTTGTGCCCGAGGCAGGGTACAGACTGGTACCATCGAGTGCACACTTACACACACTATGGGCAATCTGGGAATGCCAATTAGACTAATCTGCATGTCTTTGGACTGTAGGAAGAAAACCAGAGTACAGAGAAAGGGAAGAATCAAACCCTCAACCCTGGAGGTGCAATGTTAATAGTGCTAACCACTACGCCACTGTGCCAACTAAGTCTTAATTCCATCCATCCATCCAGGAACCTTTGTAGTCCAACTAGGGACAGGGGAGGCCAATGGTGATTACCATTGTACAGGGTGTTCATAAAGTCTCTTTACAATTTAAAAAATATATATTACAAAGGCAGTTGTTGAGATATTGTAACTAGATTTATTTTATTTTAATCTGTGTTTATTACATTTTTTTCAACTGCAGTTAATAGTCCTCTATATGGGCACCATAAGTTGAACAAAGCACAAAGACGGTACTCGATTTCTTGCCATGTTCGCTGTAGGATAGCCTTGTCAATGGTGGCAATGGCATTACAAATCCTTTGCTTGAAGTCAGCAATGTTCCTGTCTCCATAAATTTCTTGTGCCATGCACGAATTGAAGGACGCGATGTTGGCCATCAACACAGTATCTGAAACACAAAACTGTAACGTGAATAACAACTTTAATCAACACTGGTTAAAATAAAATCAATCTAGTTACAATATCTCAACAATTGCCTTTGTAATATTTTTTTTTAATTGTAAAGAGACTTTATGGACACCCTGTATTTGTTCCAATTTTATGACCATGGTAGGGCCTCCTGTAAACATTCACACATGCGTTCACACTCTATGAGCAATTTGGAAACACCAATTAGCCTTATCTGCATATTTTTCAACTGTGGGAGGAAACCAGAGTTCCCGAAGGGAACCAACCAAGCACAGGGAGAACAAGCAACCTCCATGCACACAGACCCAAAGGAATGAATTGAATCATGCCACCTAAGTCTTACGTAAACAAACATTTTTCTCTGATGAATAATAACAGATTTTGTATTAAAATTATATAACAATCCTGTCATGTAAATAACAGACAGTATTATTACCAGACCAGCTGTTAAAGGAAATGATTAAACACATTATGAACAATCTGATATATTTAAAAAAAAAAAAATTTACACAAGTAAATATTATAACTCAATACCAGTTTATAACAGTATATTAGAATGCTGTTTATTTATTCTCTTTTTTATTATTTAAATTCATTCATTCATTCAAGGACGTATTGTCACACCGCGCTATACTGCCTCCACTATTCAAGTTGTTGCTGAACACGTGAGAAAGCCCACAAGCCTGGAGCGGCCATTTTGCGTACGCGTCATTAACGGAACGGTGAATCAATATTACCCTACAGCGCCATCTGGCGGTCAGAATTTCAATTTGTGTTATCACGTGACAGGTCAAAAGCATTACATCCGGGGCAGGCGTTCGGGTCAAACGGAAAGGTTTTGCATCTGTTATCCCTTGTAGGCATCATGTTATTACGAGTAAGTTACAGTTCAGATACTTCACATATATTGTTTATTTAAATGTTGTAACGTTAACGCATTTTAACGGCTGATTGAACAGCGGTTTGAAGTCTTTAAGCAGATTAATTTCTACATGCATTTTATTCACGTCCATGTCCTTACGTCTCCCTGTCTGGTGCCTGTTTTTATTTCAGCGGGTGTTACAATGTAGTGTATCTGCACTAAAGAGCAAGCGGTCATTTCACCCGAGTGCTCCGTGGAGAAGTCCTCTCATTCCCATCGTCATAGAGCAGACAGTAAGTCTCTCTCAGCCTCATAACTACTCACATGGGCTGAGACTTAAGTGGCTTGAAAGGTTCATTTGTTTGTCAGTAACCCAAAGTGAATTTGAAGTAGATCAGTGACTCAAAGGTTGCCTGTTTTTTTTTATTCACGTTTATGTATCACGTTTGATAGCAGCCGAGCATCACGTGATCACAACTGAACCAACGGTTCTTGTGGGAATTCGTCTCCCATGCCCCGTCTCAGTGCGCGTGCGCCACTTGTCAACATCTGGGTGCGCGTGCGCCACTTGTCAACATCTGGGTGCGCGTGTACTGTTTACTAAAACACGGTGACCATGTGTGCGCGCGCTCATTTTAGTTTTATTTTTTCCGTGTTCAAGTGTAGTGACTGTTCTTTAGTAACTGTACTGCAACAACAGTGCCCGTGGAAAAAAAAAAAAAGTTAAAAAGGCTGTAGTAGCACCGGAGAGGAATGGAGTTAACGACAGTGCATTGTCATATTTCCACGAAATCCTCACAAGGCAAAAGCAAGTGTAATTAGAGAGATTCTGTCCAGTGTTGCCATCTTCACGGTCAAGTGGAACCGTCCCAAGCAGACCACATGGGGCTTCCACGCAACCAGAAGTGGGACACAATGACCAGTCAGACAGGTTCGGAGAGCAGAGGGGGTCTGGATCACTCGGAGCGTAGGAGCGACATGTGTAGCTGGACACTGGGCAGTTAGGTATTGTCACAGTCACAATTCTAAGGTGAATGTATACTTAGTGCAGATTGCAAGCAGGGACTCGACAAGACTAACAAGACACTGTCGAGACAAACAATGACCGTATAACTAAAGGAGAGAGCCAGAAGGAAACACAGACTTGAGAGCTTCCCAGGAAGTAAAGCATCACAATTTTTGTTCTGATTCGTTAACTTTATTGTTTATTATTATTCTCAATCAAGCTGTATTTCTGAAACCATTAAAAGTAGTAAAAGTATCTAAAAAACACTGCGACCTATGTTGATGTATTGGAAGCAGCAAAAAATTGGCATGTGTAAGGGTTTGAGCAACTTTGACAAGGGCCAAATTGTGATTGTTGCATGACTCCAGAAACTGCAGCTCTTGTGGACCAAGGAGGGAAAACTGCGGAACCAGCGACAGGGTCAGGGGCAGGCGAGGCACATTGACGCAATTGGAGCTAAGGCTCACCCGTAAACTCTGATCCAGTAGAAGAGGTAGTGTAGCTCTTCAACCTAAAACAATATTCCCTGATAGCAGTATCGTCTTTCAGCAGGATGATGTGCACTGAAACACTGCAAAAATGGCTCAAGATTTTTTTGAGGAGCACGAGAATGAGTTTGAGGTGTTGACTTGGCCTCTAAAATCTCAATCCAAACAACCATCTATGGGATGTGCTGGAAAAAACATCTGGTAAACAAGATGTTCTGTGTACAAAGCAAGATTTTTACTTTTCTTGCCAATTTTCTGCTTTACATTCTAGTCCAGTAGGTGGCAGTATTGCAACACCTACAGTATTTATAAACTTAAAAGATGAAGCAGCCATACTCTGGCAAAACTAGAGTATTGTCTTAAGATGGAAGTGGTTTGTATTTTCCCGAAAAGGTCGTGCTTTATGACTTTTCTTTACAAATTAGGCCATTCTTGTTACACATACTAGACAGTATTAGCAGAAAAGGTGAAGTTTTGGAACCGTTTGTGTCAATGGATAAGGATGAACAGACTGAAGGACTTAATTACTTAATAACTGCAACATTTTTTTTATCATGCTCCCTCTTTTCCCTCAGGGCCGAGGGGAACGTGCCTACGACATCTATTCACGCCTTTTGAGGGAAAGAATAATCTGTGTAATGGGTCCAGTAAGTATCTCCGAGAACGATTACATGAGTGTAAAAACTTTTTCTCGCAAAAAATACAAAGAAATTCCTAATCCTACTGGCCAATTTTCTTTTCGTCTTTTCGCATTAGATTGATGACTCGGTGGCAAGTCTGGTGATTGCACAACTGCTTTTCCTTCAGTCTGAGAGCAACAACAAGCCTATCCACATGTACATCAACAGTCCTGGTGAGAGACTATCTATTTGTGGACTATCTGTAAAATAGTTCATACCAATGACATCTAAAACAGATGTACTTTGTATTAAACATAATGGCTAAATATTGAAATATGAATGGCGAAAAACAAGTTGTTTCAAATGTTTTAAAGTTCTCTTGATGAACCTTAAATGTATGGTGGATGTAAGGAAAACTTTCAACAATATAAAGAGAACTGAAATATATTTATTTTGCATGTAATGTTCCAGCATTATTTAGTCAGGTTACTGCCAAAGTCCTTTTTTTTTTTTTCTTTTTTTCAAGATCTCATCTAAAGACACCAACACATTTATTCTAAAGGCTCTTTTAACTACTATTTGTTGATTTAAAGCAGCAATTCAATTCACAATTTAACATTTGTAATATGTAATACATATGTAATACACATGGGCTTTCGATTTAACAAAGATTATTTTCTTGTGATCAAAACTGACAACTTGATCATCAGGATTATCCATACCAGTCTTGCTAGTTTTTCCTCCTGAGGTAAAACCAGTCCTGACATTTGCATATATGCATATATACTGTATGTCATATATAATTTGATAGGGAGTATTTAGGTCATGTACGAACTAAATTCACTGTAATGCATGAAGAACAACTTGTCAAAACAAGAACAAAACTATGACTGCATTAAGAAAGCACACTTGGCGAGCTAGTAATTAAAACCCTTTTAATTGGACTCTTTGTAGTGGCATATTTAAACTGGCTCCTTATTCATTATTCTAAATTATAAATATGCTGCCTGGCCCCCCCAAAAAATGTTGCACAACTAGTCATTCAGTACATTCAGGTTGTCAGCTGACTTCATTGTATTGTCACATAACATTGTTGGGTCTAGACCTGACCAACTGAAGCAACCCCAGGTCATAACACTGACTCCAGAGGCTCGTACAGCGGCCGATATGCATGATGGGTGCCTTGCTTCATGCTCTTCCCTTCTTACCCTGAAGCACCCATCACTCTGGAATTAGCTAGACAAGTCCCAATCCTGCGAGTTTTGTGCTCTCACTTTCACTATTAAACATAGCTGTGATTTCCACTTAGTTTTTTTTTAATATATCATGCAACTTTAAGTCATCTCCGATCAAAGTTATTCTTGATATTTTTCCAACCACATTTCTTCCACAATGTTGGTGTATTTTAATATCTTCTTTTTTTTTGATGTAGGCAAATAATTTGACCCTTTGAATTAGGCTTTTCAGGAATATGTCAGCAATTCTCACAACCTTTTAGGTTCTTTAAGCATTACTGTTTTTGCCTGCAATAACTGGTGGTGGAGACATGATGTTTTTCAGGTTCCTGCTAGAATGAGTGGTTAAATGTGTGTAGGATTCATAATGAATTATCATTCTTACCAGCAAACAAACTGATTAGATTAGGGAATTCTTCCAAACTACATCAAAAGTCTATAATAGTCTATTCTGCAATATCTTCCTTCCTGTTTGCAATGTACAGTCGTGGTCAAAAGTTTTGAGCATGACACATATCTTATTTTTCACAAAGTTTGCTGCTAAACTGCTTTTAGATCTTTGTTTCAGTTGTTTCTGTGATGTTCTGAAATATAATTACAAGCACTTCATATGCTTCAAAGGCTTTTATCGACAATTACATGACATTTATGTAAAGAGTCAGTATTTGCAGTGTTGGCGCTTCTTTTTCAGGACCTCTGCAATTTGACTGGGCTGCTCTCAATCAACTTCTGGCCCAAATCCTGACTGATAGCAACCCATTCTTTCATAATCACTTCTTGGAGTTTGTCAGAATTAGTGGGTTTTTGTTTGTCCACCCGCTTCTTGAGGATTGACCACAAGTTCTCAATGGGATTAAGATCTGGGGAGTTTCCAGGACATGGACCCAAAATTTCAGCGTTTTGGTCCCTGAGCCACTTAGTTATCACTTTTGCCTTAAGACATGGTGCTCCATCGTGCTGGAAAATGCATTGTTCTTCACCAAACTGTTGTTGGATTGTTGGAAGAAGTTGCTGTTGGAGGGTGTTTTGGTTTCATTCTTTATTCATGGCTGTGTTTTTGGGCAAAATTGTGAGTGAGCCGACTCCCTTGGATGAGAAGCAACCCCACACATGGATGGTCTCAGGATGCTTTACTGTTGGCATGACACAGGACTGATG
>QMIH01000755.1:204893-215769 GCA_003987875.1 Clarias batrachus
TCCTTTAATGACAGCAATGAAATGCAGTGGAAAGTTTTTTTCGCAATTAAGTTCATTTTCATGGCAAAGAAGGACTATGCAATTCATCTGATCACTCTTCATAACATTCTGGAGTATATGCAAATTGCTATTATAAAAACTTAAGCAGCAACTTTTCCAATTTCCAATATTTATGTCATTCTCAAAACTTTTGGCCACGACTGTATATTAGAGCAAATTAGGAACCGGATGGTGATCTTTTTTTCTCTCATTTACACACAGGTGGCGTGGTCACAGCAGGGCTGGCAATCTATGACACTATGCAGTATATCCTCAACCCGATTTCTACGTGGTGTGTAGGCCAGGCTGCTAGCATGGGCAGCTTACTGCTAACAGCGGGCACTGCGGGTATGAGGCACTCGCTGCCCAACGCTCGCATCATGGTGCACCAGCCTTCTGGAGGGGCTAGGGTAAGAAAACCAACAGGATTCGTACTGTGTTTTTATTGTTCGCTTTTGGAAGCATCTTTAAAAATCTTTGATTGATAATTTCAGGGTCAAGCAACAGACATTGCTATCCAGGCCGAGGAGATTCTCAAGCTTAAGAGACAGATTAACAACATCTACTCCAAACATACTGGACAGCCTCTGGAAACTATAGGTACTGTTTTTGTGCAGCAGGATTATGGCATATCAAGCTTTTTTTTATACTAGACTGTATACCGAAGGAAAAGCGAAATCTCAGTGGAATGAAAAGAGAAGTTTTTTAATTTAGAGCCCCAGAAATTAACAATTTACAAAACTTCAGACTAAAGCTGTTGTGAAGGCTTTACAGAGCCTAAGTGACAGACGCATCATCATATCAACTGTTCAAATGAGATTAGTGCACATTTTGGATGCTTGCAGAATTGTTTTACAATGTAGAAAAAATTAAAAACCAGGACAGACCATGGAAATAGAGGGTGTGTCCAAATCATTGACCGGTAGTATATATGTTTACCCCACTGGTACAACCATCTTTGGCTACAGTTACAAGACTCCAATTAAAACCCAATGAAGTGTGTTTGACTTTCTTAGGCAGGTCATTTCCCTTTCAGGTTTTGTATCACTAAACAAAGGGTTTAACCGATGCAAGAAACTGCATTTATTTTCTATTAATTATTAAACTCAACTGACGTGAAAGTAAATGTGGCATAGTTCAAGATGTATTAAGCGTAATCAGTTCTTTAGAAAAATATTACTCCCATAATGTACTAGTACTAAATATTAATGTTTGAGGACTTTGACACATTCAACTGATGGGTCTTTTTTTTTTTTCCTCCCTTAGAGAGCGTGATGGAGAGAGACCGATACATGAGTCCTATGGAAGCACAAGACTTTGGGATTATTGACAGGGTCCTGGTTCACCCTCCCCAGGCTGGGCAAGATGAGCCAGAGCTGGTCCAGAAGGAGGCAACCACCTCCGCCTGCCCCACAACCCCCTCCCAACCCTCAGTCTCAGAGGTGGACCAGTCTGGAGCTAGTCCACCTTCTTCTCATAAACCTGAACCATGACATTGGGGACCGGTCAGTGATCGGATTCAGGCACTGCTACTGTCACTTAAAACAGGACAAGATGCGCGAGAGTACCTTTGTTCCTCTCTGATTTCCACATGTGTTGTGTGTATCACACGGTACCGAGCAATCTTTATCCTGGAACAGTTAAGACTGACGAGATGAATTCAAAACATTATGGACAAATATGTAACAATATGGAACTCTGTCTCACTCATATGTGATGTACAAAACATTTGTGATTTTAACAAATCAGAATCACAAATAAAAACACCACCTGAACTGTATTGTTTTTTTGTTTTTTTATTTTAAACAATAATTCATTTTAAACAATAATTAACACAAGGGCACAGACGTAAACTATGATTTGTTATTTTAATTAAGTCCTTAAATGAGACACACAATTGCCTGTGGTTCCCCATTTGAAGAAAAGTAATGCTATGTGTTTGGCTGTCAAAAGACTCTTATCAAGTAGAAAATAGTGTTTTATTATTAAGAGAAGAACTAGAAAGAATTTTAGTTTCATAGTGTGCATGTATAACTCATTCCTTGCACGTTTTTGTGTGCTTCATGCCCATTCACTGAAAGCTACTATTAAAATCCTTATGTTTAGCAGAAATGACAAAAATTCACATGACACTACATCCATCCCAGCCTTTCTTTTTAGCTTGTGTGGCCCAGCGCAGCCAGCCCAGGTTGCTCTCTTGGTAGGGTGGATAACGTAACGCGCCGATCCGTTCGAGTCCCCAACCTCGCAGCATACACCCCCGCTTGTGGCTGAACGTCTCAAAGCCCCAGCGGCCATGATAATTGCCCATCCCACTCGCACCTGAACAAACCAGTTGGGATTAACTTTAAGAAAAGATCCTTAACAAAAGATCCTAACATATGCAATGTAATTTGTCCTGTCATTACCTATTTTAAGCATCTTCAGCAAAGATGAAACTTATGTAGTTCACTTTATCTAGTTAATAATTTTAATGGACAAACTAAATGCTTTAATACACATTTACAACTGTATCACCATAACATTATAGAAATTACTTGGGTTGTTTTTTTTTTTTTTTACTTCAAAGATAAATCTAGAACAACTGATGCATACTGGTCTATGGCACAGTTGCACACTTACCTACTCCTCCAAAAGGCAAACCAGGAAGTGACATGTGAACAATTCCATCATTTGAACAAAACCCTCCACTGGTGGTTTGCTCTAATACTGTATTCACAACCTGGGAATAAAATGATTACATTGATTATTTTCCAGTAACATCATTCAAGTGTAAAGTTGTTTTGTTACTCTTAAACCACATCAATTTGCATTTAAGGTTGGAAAACTTCTACAAACCAAATTAGTTCCTGTTATAACTTGCCTTATAGCACCTTTAATATGGCATATTTACTCTTTCTTCTCTCTTGAAGTTAAGACAAACAAAAAATGTCATATTTATTACAATACTATGCAATGTGGATCACTGTCACATCCTATTAGATCCTGAAGAGAGACTACTCCTGAGCCTGGTGTTACTTAGCCTGGAGATCATTGTGGCTTTATTGGTGCAGTATTTTTTTTTTTAAATCTCATTGACATTGCTATTTTAAGGGAAGGATGGGCCGTAATTGTCAGTTCGTATCTATTGTATACCTTCATAGTTTACCTGGCTATTCCTGGCTTCCTACCTGAGACTGATCAGAAAAAACATAGAGCGCCAGTGGCTTCTCTCTCTCATTGATGAAGCGGATGCCTTGCTCTAGAGACTCCACGGTGATGATGGGAAGAATGGGGCCGAAAATTTCCTCTTGCATTAATGCGTCCGATTCTGTTACATCAACAATCACTGTAGGAGCTGAGAAATGGGAGACGGGTAAATAAGTATGGAGAAAATAAAAGAATTTTGCATTCATACATAAAATTGTAGTGCAACTCGAAACAAGATTAATTTATTCTTGTACTGGGTGTTTATGAATCTAGCAGGTTTCAGGTCCCTTTTTGCTTTATTATTTTAAGTTTTTAATCATTTATTGTCTCATTGCTGTTGTCTACTATACTAAAATACCTCACTTCCTTCGCAAACAAACACATACACTAGAGAAATGCTCATCTTGTATTTTCTCACCAATATACTTGTCCTCTTCCACAGATTCTCCTCCTATAACCACCTTTCCTTTAGACTTTCCCAGGATTTCCATGAGTCTCTTCCAGTGTTTATCAGTCACAATCCGGCCATAGTCCGGGCTCTCCTGAATCCGAGGTCCATAGAAGCCCTCCAGTGCTTCAACAATCATGGGAATTAGACTATCTTTCATCTCTGCCGTGCACAGGACATAATCTGGTGCCACACAACTTTGCCCTACATTGAAAAACTTGGCCCATACAAGCCTTTTTGCAGCAGTCTTGACGTCTAGGTGGCCATGAATGAGGCACGGACATTTTCCACCCAGCTCTAGAGTGACCGGGGTGAGGTGCACTGCGGCTGCCTGCAGGATACTCCGTGCCACAGCCTGAGAGCCTGATCAAAAGTCAGTAATTTAAGGGGGTATGAGAGAGAAGTTTGTGGTAATTAAATTGGTCTAACATAAAAAAAAAATAAACTGAATCACAATCACCTGTATAGAAAATATGATCAAATTTGTTCTGCAACAATAATTTGGTTTCTTCTGCTCCTCCACAAATAACAGCGAAGCACTCCTGTTCGATCATATGAAAAGTCCAAAAACATAAGTTACTTAAAAGTTGAGTTAGTGCGGTTTTAAACAGATAAATAAACATAAACGGAAAGGAAACTTTGCCTTTCCAAATATACAGTAGATATTTGTGGCTTAGTGAATTTTGATTATTAATTAGAGAGAAAATGACATTACCTGAGACAGGTACTTTGGAATTAACTCTGAGAGGAGTCGCTCAGTGGCTTGACTGATTTCTGAAGGCTTCAGAACAGCACAGTTGCCTACACATTAACATACAATATACAGTGGCCAAGTATGTGAACCTTTCAGAATTTCATGGTTTTCGGCAACTTGTAATAAAATGTGAGTCAAGGGTATTGACAAATATAATGTACCTAAAATAACACAAAAAATTATAAACACATTTAAAATGTTGGTAGAAAAAGTATGTGACCCCCCCCCCCCCCTCCCACGTCTTCAGGTCATTGCATCGGTGCACAAAACATTTTGCCAGTACTGCAATGTAGTGTCAATGTGCTCTTTCGCAAATGTCAGGTGTGCAGCAATGTTCTTTTTAGTAAGCAACGGCTTCCTTTGTCAAGTCAAGTCATTTCTGCACAGTGAAACGAAACAGCGTTCTTCCAGGATCAAGGTACTACATGCATACAACATAAATTAACAGAAATAACTAGCTAATTAAGACACCTAATTGGCTGACTAGCTAAGACAACATATATGAGCAAAAATGATTATACAAAGACAACATGAAGTGCACACACAGACGTGCAAACAAGAGCAACACGATAACAACGTGACACAATACACTATACTGAGATAGTGATTTGAGGTAGTGCAAGTAAATGACATGATAGATTAAAAAATTAGATAAACATTTCCTGTAAAAGTAGCAGCAGAGATAGGAATGAGTACTTGTGCAAATACTGCAGCAACTGTGTTATGCTATCATGTGGACCGAAATATGGACCCAATTGTCTAAGAAATGTTTCCAGCATCGTGTTGAGAATCTATGCCAAAGACAATTAAGGCAGTTCTAAAGACAAAAAAGTGGGTCCAACCAAGTAATAGTATGTTGTATTTAATAAAAAGGGTCAATGAGTATATAAGCCTTAATGGATAAGTGGTTAAAGTTCTAAACTAGTGACCAAAGATAACTCTAAAAGTCTTTTAACCTTGAAGTGGCAAGATGAATTGTATGTACTGTGTACCTGCAGCAACAGCACCAATCAGTGGTCCTAAAATGAGCTGGAGAGGGTAGTTCCATGCGCCGATTATCAAAACAACCCCTAAAGGTTCTCTGCGTACAAAGCAGTCATCTAGTTTTGTTGCCTAAAATAGAAGTTAAAAAAAAAAATGAAAGAGAGAAACACAGAGGTGTTGCTTGTGTAATAATGCTGTGCAATAGCACTTGGAATCGATCCAGGATAATAATTAGGGAAGCAATTTCACAATTTACTGACTTCTGTAGTTTTGCTCTTATTTGAAAAAAAAAAAAAAAGACAAAAGGAGAAGCACTTAAGCGTGCACGTTACTTACCAAGTTTTTTTCCACATAGCTCGGCTGCAACCAGGTTTCCAAGTTTCGGATGGTATACCGAATCTCATTGGACACCATGTCAATTTCTGATAGCACTGCCTCGAACTTGGGCTGCGGAAACACCAGAGGTGGTTATGGAGGACCAGGGTAGGCATTAGAAAGCGTAAGCATGGTGGGTTTGCATGCACATGCATGTACCTTTGTAAGATCTTTATGCAGTGCCTCTACAATCTGTTCCTCATTATCCTGCAGTAAAGACAGCATAGCCTCCAGCTGAGTGAGACGGAAATTAAGGGGAACGGTCACGTTGGACCGGAACGCAGCCCGAAGTCTCTCAATCACCTGCTTCTGACGTTCCATTTCAAGCACACCTTGAAAAGAGAGAAAACCAGCAGACAACAAAGTCGGGTTAGGAACAGATCTACATATCTGCAACTATGACACGTAAACTGCGATTAGATTGATATTAGCTTGCAGTACAACATAAGGCCAACAGTTGCGGTCAGCTGACCATCACACCCATGTGGTTCCTTGCCCAGGCACACAATTGTGTAGGATGTTTTCGATCTACTCTTTTGGAGACGAAGGGGTCCAAACCTTTAGCTGACTACGATACAGTCAGTCATGGCTCTACTACTAATGTGAAAGAGCCATGACTGACTGTATTCCTCTGACTGATTGACAGACATCCTTGTCTGTCAATGCCAAATTACTATCTTTATATATTTCCAATCATTGATCAATAGCTGAGTTACATCCATCAACAATGTATCTTACTAATGATCTGCTGTAAAATTTTATTGACCCTTGAGTATTGTTAGCTACTACTTCAGGAATAGAAAATAGGTTTGTGTTAAGCAACTCATTCAAACTTCTTCTTTTTTTTCTCTTCATACCCAAAAAGTATTTACAGTAAGACAGGAAATAATTTAATTATGTGCCAAATTGTATTGTTATATGGGGGAAAAAATAGCAATTTGCTGTCCATGTTACACTCACAACCTTTTGTGAAGTCACATCATCATATGAAAGGTGTTCATGTCAAACTAGGACTTGTGATGAAATTTCATGTAAATTTCAGGAGACTCTTAGCCATGAAGGCCGTACGTCCATGAATGATGATTCAGAGCCCACTGCAGTCCACACCATGAACGGCCAGGGAGTGGAAAGGTTCACAGGGTCACGGGGGGCCTGGAGCCTATCCCAGGAGACTTAGGGCACATGGCGGGGTACACCCTGGACAGGGTGCCAATCCATCGCAGGGCACAGACACACACACACACATACACTCACTCATTCACACACTACGGGCAATTTGGGAACGCCAATTAGCCTAACCTACATGTCTTTGGACTGTGGGAGGAAACCGGAGTACCTGGAGGAAACCCACCAAGCACGGGGAGAACATGCAAACTCCATGCACACAGAGACGGGGATCGAACCCGGACCCTGTTGACCAACTTGCGGAAGAGACGCATCTGTTTGTGGGAAGTGTACACACAACAATTCATCAACACCATTTGCACACTTGGCTGGGAGTTATTGCCTTATACGTCTTAAATAGCCTGACCTCACTCCAAGCCAATTTAACATGTTTGGGCCATTTAGGGAATTCCTGGGAGGCCAGCGTTTCAGATCATGGCTCCGGCGTACTGAGAATACCTTTTACCTTGATGGTATCCATGCACTGGAATAAGTGTATTATTGTAGCAGGGGATTATATAGACAAATAAAGCTATTCTGCACAATCAAATGTGCCAGTTTGATTTGAACTTTGTCACAAAAATGATATAATCCTATCCTAACTTCCTAGTGATGTCCGCTTTACCCAAGACTATATGCCGAAGACACTCACAGGTCCAGGGAGACCCTTTGAAAAAGTAAAATCTCAATATATAAATTATCTGGTCAAGCATAACCCTACTGTAGGTGCAGCTTTCATGAGCAAACATGTCTGACCAGCTTTCCCCAAGAGATACATCTCTGTGTGTGGGAAAGCATATGAAGGTGAAGTAAGGGGGAGACACAGAAATCAATTAAAGCTCGAGTTTGACGCCATGACGCCATTCATAGCCAAGCGTTTTCATACTGTATATAACTGTCTATATCCCCCCCCCCCCTCCTCTCACAACACCGCGTGCATCTCAGCTCAGCTGCAGAACCGCGTTACACACAAACTGGAAGCACGCGCAGATACAATTTAAAAAATAAAAAAAAAAGGTTTAAAAATAAGTCGTGGGGGACAAAAACGAGTGTCAAATCTTACCAGGTCTTGTGTTTGTGGAGCTTCCGTGAAATCTGTGCGCAGTCTGTTTCACTCTGGCGGTGTTTCCGGGTTTCATGGCACGAGCGTGCCGAGAGAGAAAACGACAAAACGAGTTTAGCAAGTTTGTCGTCTGAACATTGAATAAAGCCTTTTTGTAACAACAGAAAACTTATCATAAAACGTAAAAAAAAAAAAAAAATTAAAAAGACCGGGTATACTGGTAAATCATAATCAAACATTAGGCGCATAATAAAATAAAAATATCTAAAAACAATTGAAGAATAGTGAAAAAATCAGGTGCAAATTTATTAACGGAAATTAAAATATTTGTATTTAAAACTGCTCACGTCGAGCTTGCGAGAAAAAAAAAAACTTTTACATGCGTAATAAACAAATTGTCGGGATTGAGACGCCGCTTTTTCTTTTTTCTTTTTTTTTTTTGTAGTCATTTAAACTCCTTCCCTCCAATATCACTCTATCTCGAGAGAAAGCTGACACGTTTTTTGACACTTCATACTGACCTTCAAACCTTCTGTAACATAAGGCACGTGTCAAAGCAAAAATAAATTAATTAATTAAAATCTTTTACAAATTGGTCCCACTATGTGTTTTGTGTGTTTGTATGTCGCTTTGCACCTCCAGAGTCCGGGTTCGATTCCCACCTCAGGTCTGTGGGTATGTTTTCCCTGTCCTTGATGGATTCATTTCTGGTACTCCGGTTTCCTCCTGAAGTCCGTAGACATGCAGATTAGCCTAACTGACATTTCCAAATTGTCTGGCAAGCACACACACATATGTGCATGTGTGTGTGTGTGTGTGCCCTGCGATGGATTGGCACCCCATCCTGGGATATGCTCCAGGCCTCCCGTCACCCTGTATACAGGATAAAGCGGTATAGAAGATGAGTGAGTAAACTGAAGCTTTTACCTGTATCTTCAAGATGTGTTCAAGTCAAACCGAGACTTATTGTACACAATGACAGAACACAGACATTTAAGTAAAAAAGCCCTTTATTCCTCCGTATAATCCCCTGTTACACTAATGAACTTATCCCAGTGTTTCACTAGTGCTTGGATACCATCAAAGAAGCAAGTTTTCTCGGTATGCCATAGCCATGATCAGACTGCCTGTTCACTGTTCACATTTGAAAAGCAGGCCTCCCAGGAACTCCTTTAATGACCCAAATATGTGAAAAAGGTTATGAGCAAGGTCAGGACTGTCTGGCGGATGTGGCAATAACTTCCAGCCGATTCCCTGTAATGTGCAAGTGGTTTTCCGGAAATGATTGTCTGTACACTTTCCAGAGACAGTGTGTGTCTCCTTAAGTTCCCTTCAAAACAATTGTCAAGAGTCAGGCGTTTCGCTTGCCAAATGTTCTTGGGAACGACTGCAGCGGTCCAACAGTTCGCTCCAACTCAGCCACAATTGTCGTTCATGGATGTATGACCTTGTATAAAATATTCACCATTCCAATGTTTTACCGCAGCTAAAAGTATTCTGTAAATGTCAATCTGTTTATGCCTTCATATATGATGACTTAAATGCCCCTCGTACATTCCTTTATACATTCCTGCTGCCACGTGACCAGGTAACACTTATTAGAATAATATAGTTTGCCACAATACTTACAAATAAAAAACAAAAAAATGATTTTGAGATCACACATCTTGTCATAGGCAGCACGGTGGTGTAGCGGTTAGCGCTGTTGCCTTGCACCTCCAGGGTCAGAGTCGATTCCCGCCTCTGTGTGCTGAATTTGCATGTTCTCCCTGTGCTTGGTGGGTTTCCTCCGGTTTCCTCCCACAGTCCAAAGACATGTAAGTTAGGTTAATTGTCATTCCCAAATTAGCCATAGTGTGTGTATGAGGGTTTGAGTGTGTGTGTGTGTGTGTGTGTGTGTGTGTGTGTGTGTGTGTGTGCCCTGCAATGGATTGGCACCCTGTCCAGGATGTACCCTGCCTTGTGCCCTAAGTCTCCTTGGATGGGCTCCAGGCCCCCCGTGACCCTGAATACAGCATTAAGCGATATAGATGATGAGTGAGTGAGAGTGAGTGACCTCTTGTCGTGAAACATTTTGTCTAGTTCTGGTGCAATACACACACCAGTAGTCACACAATGGATAGAACAGAGTATGCACCTCGAGTCTTACATGATCTCATATAGATATTCTATATCTATTATATATCGATGTCTATATTATTTTTACAGAACATACACGTGATGGTGAAAAGTTTGTAGACACATGACCATAACATATAGTGCTTATGTGCTTTTTGAACTTCCTATTTGAACTTCCCTTTTTGAAGGTGTTTTGATAGATTTCAGAGCATGGATATGGGGGATTTGTGCTCATTCAGTCAGATTCTTTGAGATGAAGCACTGGTGTAGGGTATAGAGGCCAGGGCTGCATTCAGCATTCCAGTTTATCCCAAAGGTGTTAAGTGGATTTGAGGTCTGGGGTCTGTGTAAGCCCACCCAGTTCTTCTACTTCAGCTTTGGGAAACCATGGCCTTTTGTCCACACATGCATTGCCATGCTGGAAGAGACTTGGGTTCTTTAGTTACATTGAAAGAAAACTGCAATGTTACAGCATAAAGGGACTTCAGATACATTATTGTGTCTGCAATTTTGTGGCAACTGTTCACATACATATATGTGGAGATGAGGTATGGAAAATTCGGAAATGTGAAAGGTATTCTCTGGTAAAAAAAATTTGATTGGATTGTTATTCTCCTGATTTAGCCTTTGACTCTTCCCATCTGTTTTAGCCTTGTCATACAACCAGCATAGGAAGAGGGCGATGACATGTCTCCTCCACCCTCCTTGGCGTGAATGGTCGCAAAGACCCCCCCCCCCCCCC
>QMIH01000755.1:218636-314931 GCA_003987875.1 Clarias batrachus
ATTTAAATTCTCAAGTGCGAGGACAAAAACAGCGAGGGAAGTTTTAACACCTGAAATTTTAAGAAGCTTTGTTTCCGTTATTGCTGCGGCATGGAAGACGCAACTGTCACACACGTACTCGTGTCTTATTACAATATCGATGTAATGATGTAAACCATGTTGGCAAGCATGACAGTTATTGCAACGTCTACTCAGCGGCACATGCTTGCTCTCGATACACCATCTTACCGCTTCCTTCACCAATCCTGATCTAATCTGGCATTAATGCTGCATCACAAAACATTGAAGGAAAAAAAAAAAAGTCAGCTCAAGCTTAAGACTCTGAAACCTCATAACTGTCTATTCGAAGGCAGAGCAAGCTCAATAGACATTAGCAATTCATTCACCGACGTCTGCGTTTAGATTTTCCGGAAAAAGGCGAGACGTCTGCATTCTGAGTAAGCAAAAAGTCAGCCTATCGTCTATGTACATCGTTAAGCCATGTTGTGAGACTTTGTTGGAAGACACACGCATAAGGCTCAACCAAACTAGGTATTTCAGCACAACTCCACAAATTTGAGCCCTTAAAACACAGTCTCCAACAACGAAAATCACACGTTACCAGTGAGCATGATGTAATCGCTGAGCCAACCGGATTTACACAGACTAATCTGGATATGTTCAGAAGCTCGATTATCTGATTACCTTTATTGCATACTAATCTAAATATCATCGCTGTTAGTTTGGCAGGAAGCAACCTTTTTTTTTTACAGGACGGTAATAAATGGCACACACCTGAGCTGAGAGCGATTAGTGCGTTTCTTGGTTTAACCCCCCAACTGGCAATGAAGGACACAATCATAGCTCAGCCGCATCTCTTAAGTGTTTACACTCTGTCTGGAGGATGTCCGAGTGTACACACATGAACGAACATTTATTGTTCGCCTAGACAATTGAGGAGAAAAACAGCAATACTGAACAAACATATAAGGAAGACTGAGATGAGCAAAACACAAAACACACTTCATCTGCATCAGGTGAGAACTCGGCAATGCTTATGTGAAATTTGTATTAAGGAGTCAATTTACAAATCAATTTTCAAAATTCGTTTGAAATCTCCAGCAGGATTTTACTAGTATTAAAAAAAAAAAAGAAAAAAGAAAAAAAAGAAGTCAGTTTTGGTGACGTCATGGATCGAGCATGCTACTGGCTAAACAAACAGAATCGAACTCCTAACTAAGAAAAAATAGATACACAACAAACGCACACAATCATTCAGGCCATGTGGGTGATAGTCAAGTTTTGACATAAGGTTAAGGCAGTTATTGTGGTGATCATCATCATCATCATCATCATGTTAATAACGATAAGAAGAAAAGTAATACTGGCACATGCCTAAGATAGGCTGAATTCTAAAGTGTACGTCTTGGCTGAGTTATGTTATAATAAGTGGTACCTTTCAATCATGGCATTCATTGGGATTAAATCAACACCTAATTAAAAAAGAAATTACTTAATTACATCTAAATAAAATAAAATAAAATAAAAACCCTGTGAATCACAATGATGTGTAAGGAGAAAGGAACAACGTCAGCGGTGGAGGTTCATCATGACGTACTGGAGATCACAATACACTGAGCACAGTAAATATATCATGTCACACTGTCAATAACACCGACAACCAACTCCTGTGTTATTACAGTAACAAGAGTCGGGTTAGATATTAGAATTGATTATTTTTTTTTTTTGGTGTTTATCATAGTGCCCTGCCCTAGTGTCAAAAAAAAAAAAAGTGTTGAAAAAGGAGCTAAAGGAATAGGAAATAAGATTTCCCACAATCTGATGGAGAGATTGCATTTGTTAATAAAACTTTACACACACACACACACACACACACAGTGAGAGCACGTTTCGTCTCCACGCACACAAGTGGTTAACACTATTCAGCCCTGAGTTTGTCTCGCACACACTGAGTCACTTTCTACAGCTTAAGTGGTCTAAACACGTGTCCGTGTGCGCGTGTGTGTAGCTAAGCTCAGACATGCACTGAAAATGGAAAAGACTTAATCGTCATATTTAGCGCGCGCACACACACACACACACACACACACACACACACACACACACACACACGGTATATCAGCACAGTCCTGGTGAACAAGCAGAGTTTGACAAGTACATAATTTTTGCCTAGCTATTATAAATATTAATATTGCAGGATAGCAATTTAAACCAGTAGCTACCAAATGTTTTTTTTTAGTAAGCTAGCTAATATGATTCAAATTTTTAGGATTGTGTCATACAGTTAGTTATGCTGAACTTGGAAAGCTAAAAAAAAAAAATAAAAAGGTTAAAAAAAAATAAAAAGGGGTGAAAATATGCAGGATAAAAATAAGCACTATAGAGTGATTCCTGTTTGAAAAACAAAACACTGAATAATATTGCAATGATATTGTAAAAGATCAAAACAGCACATTCAGTGGAATTCATCAGCGGTGGCAAAGAGTGTAAACCTTTGAAATATAACTTACAGCTAAATACAGCACAAATATCCATATATAAAAACAACCGAATTTAAAAAAGGGGGGGGGGACAGCACTGATTAGGAACAACAGCGAATAAAAGGCAGAGGCTCAGAACCACGGCTTCCTATTACAGCGTTAGTACAATCGCACGGGTTTAGTAAGAAAAAGCCTGGGGAACACAGGTCGTTCTCAAACCGGACCTCTTACACCCTCACGCACACAGACAGACGTTACGCTGCTCTCGGCATGTCTCTCCGCTTTGTCGCAGCTCTTCACAATGGTACGACAACTCTCTTGTCATGCTCGAGTGACCAAGAGACCAAGAGCTCCCTCGCAGATCTCGCGCGCGCGCAAACACACTATACAACACAGGGAGGGCATTTTCAGTGAGTCTTGACACACCGGGTAAAAGTAAGGCAGGCCAGAGCACCCAGAAACTCGCATATGAACAAACGCACACACATTCGGCACGTCCTGATTTTGCACAGCATCAAGCATTCATTACTGGAGGAGCTACAGTTAAGCTCTATCTGCCAACAGGATGATATGACGTAATAGTTTACCAAACTTCAGGATGCCACTGAACAGCTCACGCTGGAGACGCAGCCGATATCGCAGTTAGCTTAGCGAAGCAAATGTTCCTAAAGTATCCCATATTTCAGAATTTGATACTAAGCGGAGTTGACTTTTGCTTCTGCTGTGTTTACTCAAAATCAGGACCTGCTACAGACTCAAACTCAGGCTTACAGGTTATAATAAAAAGGTTAGAAAATGTGCACACACACACACACACACACACACACAGTTCAGTTGAGTAACTTTAAAGGCGATTAGAAGCACATTATCTCTCTTTCCTCAGACAGATACTCTTATTAATGAGGCTGAACTTGTGTGAATGCTCATTCTCTCTCTCTCACACACGCACACACACACAAACATGAATTAAGACTTGCTCTGTGACCCCGACCCTCCCCCCTCACCATCCCCCTCCCCCCCAAACCCCTAAAGTCAGGTTTAGTGGTCCAGGCTTGGACGCGAGCAGTGGAAGCTGAGGGACGAGTTCAGATCACTGCAGCATGAGCTGCTTGAGATTGTCGTGCAAGATGGTGTCCTTGACGTCCCGGAAGACGAGGCGAATGTTCTCAGTGTTGATGGCCGTGGTGAAGTGGTGGTAGAGCGGCTTGTTCTGCAGCTCGCGGCGCTGGTTGCGGAAGCACGTGACGAGGAACTTCTGCACGTCATCCAAGCTGTGCGGGTCGCCCTCGTACTCGGGGAAGAAGTCCTTGATGGCCACGGTCTTGACTTTCTCCTCCAGCAGGTCGGTCTTGTTCAGGAACAGTATGATGGAGACGTTGCTGAACACGCGGTTGTTGACGATGGTGCCGAAGATGTTGAGGGACTCCGTCAGCCGGTTGGTCTGGCGGTCCTCCATCAATACCTGGTCGAATTCACTCGACGACACCAGGAAGAGGATGGAGGTGACGCTGTCGAAGCACTCGAACCAACGGCGGCGCTCGGACCGCTGTCCGCCCACATCAACCATCTTAAACGGGACGTTCTTGATCTCGAAGTCGTACTCATGGATGCCTTTGGTGGGCCTGCGCGCCAGCAAGATGTCCTGCTGACTCGGCAGATAGTCCTGTGGAGATACGGGAAAACAACAAATCATTAGCGTACTTTTTCCCCCCCCCCAGACCATACCCCACATCCCATTAAACTCTGTTCGCTTAATGGCACAAGTATTTTGATTTTCAATAATCGTACCATTAATACTTTTAACATAACCGATGCAAATGTTTGGTCCTGTATATTTTTTAAGTTTTATTTTCTCAAATAATGTTATGTAATGTAATTTCTGCTAGACGAAATTAACATTCATTGATATTAGAGCTGAAATGATTCCTCGAGTAAATCGAGTAATTCGATTACAAAAAATGATCGAGGCAAAATCTTCTGCCTCGAAGCTTCATTTAATGAATTTTAAAAGCTTGCGTTATGTTTTTGTGCAATTATTTGTTGACAGCACGCTTTTGACACAGCGCACTTCCGGGTGCAAGCCGCCAGAAAACACCAACAAAGAAGAAGCGCTTACGTCACCCACAAAGTGGAAGGAGACGCAAACAGTTAGCTGTGAATTGATTAAACATGCTTTTTTTTTTTTGCAGAACTTTGCGAAACGTCGGCGGACAGTCGCGGCGGCTCACGGTGCAAAACACCGCATCTCACTGCGAGTCAAACCGCATAGGTGAGATAGGGGTATAAGATATTCCTTGTATTGTGAATAATGACCATGTTTATTTTTGATAAAATGCTGTATGCATTTAAAAAATAAAAGTAGATTTTTCTAAAAAGAACACCAATTAATCTTCGTTTCTCTTACATATTTTACATTGCTGTTTAAGCTAAAGTGCATTTTATCCGATTACTCGATAATTTTTTTTGTCCTAATTGATGTATATTTTTTCATTTATACACACACACTTTTTTTTTTTTTTTTTTACAATTCAGTACCACTAGATGGCGGATAAACAGCACCGACTTTTTTTTAAGCCAGTTCATTCAAGTTTTGCTAATTTATTTCAATTGCACAGCAGCAGCATGGAATAAAATCTTCTAATATTCTGTTTAAAACCAAGACAAGGTCCCAGATTTAAATTTAATAATATGAAATGCAACTAATTATTTTTTTATCATTATTATTATTTTTTTTTTTACACAAATGTACATTCCATTACTGATAGAAGAGCTAATAGACTAGACTAGAAAATATTATGCATCTATTTTACCATACTGTAGTTTCCAATATTTTTTTAAATACTTTGAGTTGACTCGCAATCGAAATCCAGAGCTCGATCCTCTTTAAAAGGGAACGATTTACATTTACTTTTGTATTGACATTCGGGCAAGAGTGTAAAATCCAAAGAGGATGAGGTTACGCACCAGATAAACCCCTTCGTGTAAATCTATAGTGCGTAGGAGGATATGGAGTGTTGCAGCAGTACTGTATGAGGTCATGCTACACACACACACACTCCATAAATACATTTAACGACAGGCTGAAAGGAAATCCTTAACGCACACATGCACACACATTTACTTTCACTTTCTGAATGAGTTGGGGGTGGGGGGGGGGCGTTTCAACACAAACACTACCTGAAAAACACAGTAAACAGGTGGCTTAAAAATAAATAAACAAACAAACAAACAAATAAGCAAGCAGAATGACTAAATTGCCTGGACACAGAAATGTGCTTGTCCTGGGTCCAACTAATCACCTTCACTGGGTCTGGGTGGCTCAAAAGAAATTTGAGTGTCACATATGCTCAAAATGGAAACGTGCACAGTGTGATGTCCTGTGTGTGTGTGTGTGTGTGTGTGTGTGTGTGTGTGTGTGTGTGTTTCCACTGTGAGCACCTGCAACATATAACACTGGCTAAATTTGCAGAAATGCGTTTCACTTGAAGTATAGGTTTCAGAAGAAAAAAAAGGTGCGCGCGTGTGTGCGTGCACGCGCGAGTGAGTGAGTGAGTGAAAGAGACACTCGGAAATTCTGTGCATGATGGAAACACGCATACCAAGTTCACACCTTAATTGCAGGAACATTTCCAATAGTGATTAACGCGCACACACAACACACACCCTTAAAACCCTCAACATTAAACACACCTAGGTTTTGGGTTGCCCTTATGCTGTCGGGGCAGCTCTGGCCCCTCAGGATGTGGCTCTAATAGACCTCTGGGGGTGTGCTGTGGTGTCTGGCAAAGGGACACTTTTGGGTGTGGATTCCTTTTGGTGCTCTGGGTTATGGGGCGGAGCCTCGATGGATTAGGGTTGTTTGTCCAGCGCATCACTTGAGTGATTGATCAGATCGAGATCAAGGGAGTTAGGGGGGGGGGGGGTTCTCTGTCTTTGGGCTTTTTGAATAATGTGCCCATATGTGGCAGGTTGCTGTGCACTGGGTGTTCTGGTGCCTCTCTTTCATGGTTAGCATAGATTTATTTTTTTTTGCGGGGGGGGATACGGGCGAGCATTGGACGCCCTATTGTTTTTCAATTCACTTGGTGTGTGATAATGTTATGGATGATTGGTGTATACACTTTCCTCCAGCAAAACTTTTTTTTTTTTTTTTTATATATAAACAGGGGCTTCACCACTGGAAGACACCAAAAATCTAGATAAAAAAAAAAAATCCCCCTCATGCTGCGGTTAGTAAGCAGGCTCATCAGCACACTCGTGCACATGCGTAATACATACATCATCACTTAGTCATCTGTACATAGCCGTTTCTATAGTAACGGCTGGCACAAGGACTTCTAAAGTTCAAATCTTTTTTGCTAATGATTAGGAGAGACACTGCATCACCGCGATGTTCATCTTTTCGTTTCGATGACTATTTCAGAGTAAACTCAGGAACCGCACACTTCCTCTCAGAGCGAGAGTGCGTATACAGCTCTGTGTGAGATGACGTCAAGTTGAGCACCTGCATCATGCAAACACTGAGATACGGTACAACAGAGGTCTGAGGTGAGACAGCCAACGACAGAGCAGACGCAAGTCTCAGAAAGGTTTATGGCCGCCGGACAAAGAACGTTTTCTCATTCACAGCAAGTTGTTATATTTAAAACAATATTTATACAGCATGTATAATATATACACTGTATACACACACACACACACACATACATGTAACAGCACAGGACACTGAATTAGAAAGTGAAAAGAGTTTCGTCATCACCTTTAAAGCTAAAAGCTCGAACATTCAATCAATCAAAAACGGCTGATGATCATTACAGAGGATCACATTTGATGACACTTGCAGTACTGTTGCCTGTTTGGCTTAAGTGTGACAAAGAATGACTCATAACCACGCTATCTAGCATCACTCAAGGAGAAGAGCATGGGGTCCCTTTAGGGTTTAGTTCCTCATGTCGGCTCAAGGAGTTTGTTCTTGGATATGTCGGTCTAGCTTGTTCATTAGGACTTTAAATCCAAAACATACTAAAACTTTGCCTTTACCCGTGTCTATGAGGCTAGCTAATACATTCATTCTTCATCCACCTCCGAATTTAAACACAACTGTCAGCATGAGCGCCAAGTGTGTGTTCACCAAGCGGATATGTTCTATGCAGGACTTTCACTTCCCTCTGAATGTGTGCGCGCACACGCAAGTGCTCCGGGTGCAACCAATAACCGATACATCAAGTCCAGGGGAAGCACAATCCTGATACAGTGTGTGAGACTAGTTGTATGTGCATACACAAATACCTGTGTCAAAGTTGTAAGAAAGGTTATGCTTACCGGCATTCCAAGTTTTTCCAGGTTATCCAAGAAATATTTTACCGATTCACCCTGAGGAGAAGGAAAGAAAGAAAAAAAGAAAGAAAAAAAAAAAACAGAGATCAGTTATATCTTTATCACATTGGTGCCCTTGAAATAAACACTACATTCATGAAAACCCAAATGTCTGAATATATATAAATAAATAAATAAATAAATAAATAAATCAACAAACAAGTCAGTCACACCATTATAAATAGCAGGGGACACGTCCAAGGGCAGTAGAAGGTCATGACTCTACTAACTAATACGACATGCAAGAAGACAGACATGAGCAATCTATCATCAGAGAAACCACAAAGACATGAAACAAGTTCACACTGTATCGTTTGTAGAGCCAAGTCACTGTTCATGGTGAGCTAAATAATTAAGACGTCTACAGGGAAGTGAAGCAGCAGGTCAACACATGGTAGAGAAGTGGTGCATTAGCAAAAGGTTACAAATTACAAACAGTAATGGTGAAAAGGTGTAAGACAGAACTTCCTGGGTCCCTGATCACGCGTTTCAACACTACAGGCTGGGTGTTGTATTTCTGACCACACGCATCTCTTGATCGCCACAATTTACTCAATACATAATGGCCGCATCGAGCACCATAATATGCCAATTCACGCAGCACACTTCACGCGCGTGCGCTGTGTCTCAGCACCCCGGGGGATGCGGTCCGGTTATTGTCTCAGAATCTCACAGGCTCGGTTTATGAACCTTGTGAAATGAATGCCATTAAGAAAAGTGATGCCGGTTTGAGAGGGAGCGGTCAGTGAGTGCTATTGAAAATCACTGAAATCACAACCATAACAATAGAGCCTGGGGCTGTGGCCTTTGCACTAGAAAGCTGCTGTTACCGCAGCTAGCAAAAAACGAGGCTGAGCTCACAGGTTTTGTGCATTTCCTTCGAAGCATGCCTAAAGGCGAGGTGTCAAAACAGGTCACTGCAGTAGAGCAGCACTCTCAGTTAGTGCTTCCTGTGAGCTTTGATCTCACAGTTCTTACACTGCTCTGTAGAAACGTGAAAAGTGCATCAGCACGTGAAAAGTGTATCAGAACTTCACTTCATGCAAGATAAGTCACGATCGGTGGCATGGACTGTGTATTATAATAATAATAATAATAATAATAATAATAATAATAATCTGCACATGGGCACTTTTGTAACTGTTGAAAGAAGAGCTCACATGAGCATGAGCGTCTTCCATCTCTGAGGATGGGCGTACATAAACAAGCTTTGACTGCGTGGCTGTGTTTTTCTGTCCGTGAGCGGAAAGAGATTTTTCTGTGAGATGAGTGCGCTGCTAATGCGGTCTGCACTTCCGCTCAGATATAAACATCTCTAAAAGCTCTCGCTGTCATGACTCGAGGGAGAAAGGAGAGCACAAGAGAGAGGGCGAGAGAAAAAGAGAGAGAGGGCGGGAGGAAGAGGGAGGGAGGAAGAGAGAAAGAGGGAGGAAGGGCCACAATCGACTGTATCTGCTTCACTGTAATAGAGTAGGAGTGTTTAAAAAGAAGAATACATCAAAAATGAACACGCTGGCTGATGCCTATAGTGTAAACAAAGCTTGCTTCAACTTACAAATAAAATAACAACATGAACACAAGTGGGTACTTGAATGATTATGTAAGCCAGTGATTAACTAGAAAAAAATCTGACACTCTAAATTAATTTCAAGTCAATGCCAACTTTCTCTGATATAGCAACGCGTCTTCTGTACATAAGCACAAATGGTTTATAGTATGCGGTGCGTGGTGGTTCTGTGCTCAGAAACAACCTGTTAATGAAAAAGAGATCAGAGCAGAATGGCCACAGTGGTTTGACCCGGCCTAGGAGGCTATACGTCTATAAAGGCATTCCTAGTAAAGTGGTCGGCGAGGTTGCGTACTAACAAAGGAACAAGTCTAACTAATTACTAAGTGCCAGAGGATACAATTTTCACAAAAAGTTGTGAGAGTGAGTGTGTGCGTCTCTCACCAGTTGAAATTCACGGCGGCGGTCATAGGCATGCTGTATACCACTGTCGGCCCACAAAGCACGAACTGCTGGCAGAAACTGCAGGAAGATTTTGGGCTCCACCATACCCTGAGCCGAGCGTGTGTCGAAGCTCATCAGAGCCTCGCCGTTGGTCTGATTTTTTTCGTCGCCCCATGGGATGTGTAGCTTTTCCCGTGCATCCACTAGGACACGAATACCTGAGAGAGAAAGAGAGAGAGAGAGAGAGAGAGAGAGAACACACAACTATTAGAAACAGTACAGGTAGTACAAAAATAATTAAATCAACAGTCTCCATACAATTATTATACACAATCATTCAGTCCGCATTTCATACACTCAATGGCTGTCATCACATTATCATTCCCTCATGCCTCCGAGCTCATGATGCTTCAAAACATTTTCCCTGGTTCACATCACATTGGGAGTTGGATCGGTCGAAACTGGCCATACCTGTTCCCACGAACGCAAAATAATGGTGGTGTTGAGGCGACAATCATTAACGGTCAACACACCACAGCCACCAGTCTGTGAAAATGCCACTTAATACACATTTAATGCTGCTTACTCTAAACTGAACTGAAAGCTTACATGTTTTTTTTTTTTTTTAGAACAGTAGAAAGTTCCATCAAACAAGATAAACAGGAAACAGTCGCAGACATTTAAAAAGTCTGCCTGATGCCTTAACAAATACCACACAGGTAAGGAGAGACATGCAGAAGTTCTGACTTAACATAACATATATACGAGTTCTCCACCTATTTGTAGGTCACTACAGATCAGATGGTCACCGTTTCGTTTTTTCGAAAGTGGAAGGGCGTCCTTCATCGACAGTCATCTAGAGAGAAGGGCTGATTGTGATCTTTTAAATTCCTGACTAGACAACTGAAGCACAAAGCAAAAAGCTTAGAAAGCGGAGGTGGGTGGGGGACAAAAATATCAACTCAAGATGAGATATTTTACAAAAACAAAATGCATTCTGACATCCAGGGTACAAGTAACAACTGGAAACGATAATAACATTTTCAACTCAACTCTATTGGAAGCAACAGACACAATATTAAACTTTTTTTTTTCTTTCCAAGACCTCACAATGCAGTACATTATGACATAACCTGCATGGTATTATACTATTATAACACAATATACCTTTATAACAAGAAGGACAGAGCGGCACAGCTATACACCCTGCCTACTTAAACGAAGACAAAACGCCTTAACAACGTAGTTACTCCTTCAGATACACTGATGATTATACTGCAACAAAAAACCTTTACACGTGATCACTTTCCTTTCAAGTCCTGTGTGTGCAGGCCTGCATGCCCTCAGGAACATTACCAAATCTCCAGAAATCTCCAACACACACTGGGTCAAGTCCAAAATCCGCAGTGTGGGGACAAGTCCATGCTTGTTAACCCGTGTGCAAACAAACAGTTTAACCCTTTCATTTCCTGTTTCAGGACAAAAATAGAACCGACTTAAAATGATCAAAAACAAAAAGATAATGGTATACTTTAAACTCTTTTGCTAAACGCAAACTGCACACAGCAAATTGCACCCTGAACATGATCTCATTTTCTAGAGGAGAAATCACACTGCGAGCATAAAGTTTTAAAGGAGATCATCAGGGTGTTTAGCATTGCTGTGCATGAAATAGTTTAACGTGACAGCTCAGCTGCGCGACCCGACGGACAGGGTGTTTTGGCTCCGACATGTCTAATGGACACCACTTTAATCCTCCAGATATGCATAATATACTCAAGTGAGTGTGTGAATAAGGACTCTTGATCAATTTAACTCAAGCTTACTGTTTTAGCAAACAATTTTACAAACTTCTTCAAAATTAATTATAAAATAGACAGAAAAGGGAAACTCCAACAACTGAGCCTATCGCAACACAGTGGGGAGGTTTTTTTTTTTTTTTTTGCAAAAAAAAAAAAAAAAAAAAACTTGGTCAAGCTCACAGCGGAGCTGCATACCCTGAGATTTATATTTATGCTTTCACTATTAATATGAACTATTACTGCCCAATGACCTCAGTGACATGTACAGTTACAGAGAACAAAACTACTACTATACAAATGTCCACAACGGTGTTCATCATTTGAGTCAAACTGCATTCAAATCGACATGGCCGCTTTGGAAACCTTCGGCTTTTGTTCAGCAGTGCTCATTAACGCGGCTGACTTCATAAAATATGCTACCATGGTGCGAACTAGTACAATATTTACATGTCCAAGATTAAAGTTGCAACGAAAATAAGATTTTTAAGACAAAATGTATTCGGTAGCATGCTTCGGTGTGCAGTGGAAGTGAGGGATGTTGAGCTTCAGTCTCTACTCAGCGTTGAGACACATATGGCCAAAAAGATGATCAAAAGAGCAAAAAATGAGAAGGAAGTTATTAGATAAGACAAGGGCAAAGAGCCACGTCAATGTAGCAGTGACATTTCAACCGTGGAGAGACCCCTGTGAGCTCAAAGGCATGAAGAGGGATGAAGAGTTTATGTTTCTGCCGAACAGGTAACATTAACTGTTTTTAACATAACCAATGGGTCTGTTCTATTTTCTTCCTTTTGGTAAAGTTCGTGCTAGCTAATCCTAATTTCTTAGCTTCATAGTAGTATGGTAACCCACAACCCAGCTAATATTACCATCCCTGTGTTTATTTGGTCTAACATTAGCTCATGTTTGTTTGTACAATGTTTGCGAAGGGTTGTGAAAATCCCAAACACACATTTGCTGGTACAATGGGATTGTTTGGATTGATGCATTATTGAAAATGCTATGCTAGGCAACTGTTGTTTTGGCAATGCTGGTCCATGAATTGAGGGGGGGGGCGGGTTAGGTTAAAAAGCTAAAACAAATAGGAGCATGGACACAGTTAAACAAATGCAGTGTGACGTGCTACAGAAAAAAGTCGGTTTTTGTAAAATACCGATACATTAACTACAACAAAAACATACAGAATCAGCCAGTGTCTACAGCTAATTGGCAATAAGACAACAAGTCATTTTCTGTGCAACACAAAGAAGCAACAGAGCGACAACGGCACCCCAGCACATTTGCATGAAGTTAAGATTTGAATAATGCTCATTATTACTACTGTAATCATTGTGGTTCCGAGGTCAAAACACACACTGAAAATGCATAGTCACCTCTAGCGTTTCTGCCTTCTAGTTTGCTAAACATAGAAGGGGGAGGGTTGCCAGACTTGAGCATAATTCCCACCCTCATTACAACTCGAAGACAAAATATTCAGGCACAGGTAGACACTTTTTTCGTTTTTTGGTTACTTTGGGAAAAACAAGTTAACAGTGCATATGTGTGTGTGTGTGTGTGTGTGTGTGTGTGTGTGTGTATATATATATATAAGGCTGTTACTCCATATTGCTTATATATATATATATATATATATATATATATATATATATATATATATATAAAAACTTAATTTAGATTTTTTTTTAAAATATATATATTAGAAAAACACACCCCTCCTTAAGAACTTACATTTTTCAGGAAATTTGCCACAGTATAAGAAGATATTATTTATTTTGCTGTTTTATGCGAGATTTAGCGAACAGACCACCACATGTCCATGTTAGCAAGGACAGTAGCAAGAAGAAGAGGGAGCGACTTTCAATTAAATTTTTAAAACAGCCAGTGCCAAGAGGAATCATACATTAAGGTTAAGTAAGGGTTTAATGACAAACATAAAATATTTCATAGTGTTGACTGGAACAGATAATCTGCATCTTACATAATTTATGGGAAAATTCTTCACGAAATCCCAATATGAAATTTCGCCTTAAGAAATTGCCTCCCGAACGGGTTGCATTCGGATCCCAAGTTAGCGCTGTGTGCACAGGAGACAGAAAGCTTGCCAGAAAAGGTCTACACGACATCTGAAGTTACCACTGTTTGAGCATTCAGCAGATACAGATGTAGATAATGGGTGTGCGTTACACCCCTACACAAGTCACACGTCTACACAAAACCCAGCCACGTGAAGATCAAGACACTAAACAAGAACCTTCACCAAGTCCGTGTTGACTTTATTGAGGTTGCAAACACCATATGCTACAGCAAAAACTGACAGACAATGGTAAATCGTATAACTATTTACTTCCCTTAAGTGTGTATTAAAGCAATTAAGTAGCCAACTAGCATGCAGGAAACTCCAGCAGTTTGCCATCATTTTTAAAATCAATATCAACCATGACAACAATCGATTTTGATTAACTCTGCATTTAAGCGTTACTCACAAATTATACACGAGTTATAACATATCTAATCAAGGATGAAATTATTTATCTCAAACTGTAAAACAATAAAAACAGGATGAGTTATACCTAGTGTAAGCAGATGTAACCATAGTGACAATCTTACTCTCCTCTTGCTGAGACCTTTGCACTTCAGGGATTTTAAGGGAGTTGCACTGACAACACAAGATGTGTTCTGGGAACCGACGCATTGTATACTGCGATTAACCGTCACCAGACACACAACACTTACTCAATATTCAATATAACATGGATTTTTGGGGAATTTAAAAAAAATTATTAATATTATTTTTAAATAACCATATTAGTTAAAACAGTAAATTTATTACAAGTTACACATGTCAATCTTGGCAAGAAAATCTTTACAGTAATAAGATGCTTGGAAATCCCCTCAATGAGTATCAGCCACAACTACTCATAAGCAGTGAGTTATATAATATCACCACCAATGACATCACATCCGCTATTCATGGAAACACCACTGTTTAACACTATTAGTACCTTATTTTTACCCAGATGGCTCAACTTGGCAAATTAATTCCCCCAATATGCACGTTCTCAGTAGTTCCACCCCCAAGCAAGCTGTGCTGTACTGTAGTCGAGAAAAGCCCCCACGCTTAATTACGCTGGTTACTCTCCTTTCTCACGTTAGTCAGAAGATAGATATGGGTTACATTTGCTGGTTTAATACTCTGCCCTGTCATTCATAGTGACCCTAGCCAATCATACATTGGTAACGTTTTTCTTAGCAAACACGTTAACAATGAAGACGGACATTTCTCCCTCAGTTTGAGTTGAGTTAATCAGTTCTAGCAGCAAAATCCAGCATTTCCCCACACACTGATGTATTTGTAGCGGTCCAAAACAATATCCATATTGACTAGCATGTATTAATTTCTATCATTTTAAATTTTTTAAATAGGTTAAATCTTAATAGCCCTGATTTGCACAGGTCCTCTCAAACACGAACACACCGCCCCATCTGTAAACAGTCCGGAGCCGCCATGTGCACATGTGCCAGTTCATGCTGTGGCTTGAGTGGCTACGAGCACAAAGGCGTGCGCGGGTTATAATGTGGGCAGGTGGGGCTTCTAATGCATACGATTTCCGAATAATTAGTTCTGAGTTTAGAGTGGAAGTGTGTGTAATGAGTGGGTTTGAGACTAATTCACTCACAGAGTCAGGACAAAAAGGCAGATCGGAGGCTTTTAATGCACAAATTTCTGATCATGTAGAACCATATAAATGTGTTTCTGTTAGCGACACTCGGTAGCTTCTATGCTCGGTACAGAATCGTATATACACACACACACACGATTATGTACCGAGCATAGAAGCTACCGAGTATATTATATATATGAGACAGATTAGCAAATCAGCGATCCTGGCCAGTCAATCTAAAAACCAGCCAATTCTGGGCACTGGCCAACTGACCGTTTAATATGTATTATAAATGTTAAAATTAAAAAAATTAATTAAAAACCCAACAACAAAAAAAACACTATGGGGTCAGTGCGGTGAGACGTCACTCTATAGCTAACGTTAGATTACAGCCAAGTTGTCATGGTTGCCACTACCTTGCAAACCTTATCTATTAACATTTTTTAATCAGTTAAATTCCTAACGGTCATTAATCAATTAATGATTAATCAAACATTTCTAACCAATGAACTTATGCACTGGGAAGAAGGCAGCTAGTAATTTCCTCTACTCTTCCTTTCATGTTTATCTTTACAGTCATCAATAACAATGAACTTGTCCTACTTTCACTGGAAACCAGCAAACCCTAAAGCTCTACAGAAATTCTATACATAGGTGGACATCCAAAACCATACTCTGGGTGATTGTGCTTCACAATGAACAATGCTTTCCACAAAGCTTGCATTAAAATACCAAGACGAGCAAAAACAATTTGTAAAAAGACAAATGCATACAGTTGATGGTACTTTCAACTCAAAAAGAACTGGAGTTCTTTTAAGTGGTGCATTTCTTCAGCAAAACCCCAAAACAAACAACTGTGTATTTAAATGGTATTTATTTATTTGTTCGTTTTTGCGTACAATGCCTTGACACACCCACATTGAATCATAACTATTCCTAGTTTTCCATGGGGTTCAGAACCAATGACACTCATCCTGCACTTCCTGATTTTAAATGGCTTAAAAGTCTAAACCTTCTGAGAGAGGCAGACAGGTTTAAGTATCGAACTGAAATATCACAGTTCATAGTTCTTAGTGGACTTTAATACCAATAATCTTTTTACTAACCCCTTAACCACTAACCCTAACACGCAAGTGCTTTATGCAGATGTATTGCATTCAGTATTACAAAAGCATCTAATAAACATTGTAACTTGCGCAGGTCTCTTTTTTTCCTGCCAATAGTCTGCTCTACACTCCAGTCCAATAAGTGTTGGTATTGCACCAAATGCCCATATACTCAAAAGAATCAGTAGCAATACTTTCACTAAATGCAAAATACAAGCAGTTTCTATTATCTGCAAAGGCTGTGGTATGATTTTAAGGAATTTAACATTTGTGCCTTTACTTGAATAGCTTAAAAAGTGTGAATTGATACTAAATCAAAACATAACCACTGTATTTAATTATATGAATCAACCAACCAATGATTGCTTAAACTGCATCATTGACTGAATCCAACAGCTGTAATGTTCGTGAAAAAAACTTTGATTTTGGTCTCATCTGACAAGACAGATTTCCACTGTAGTTTTAATGATGCCTCAAGTTCTGAATAGTGTGGGTTGCTACAGCCACACGACTTGTTCATGTGTGTGAGTAACCTCAAGATTTCTCACCTGTACAAATGGTGCAAGACTTGGAGGGCATGGTATACTTGAGCAGGGTATTGCGTTTCATATATAACTGCCCAATCAAATAAGGAGGCATTTAAGACACAGCCTGTTCCTCACTATATAGGTGCCCTCGCATCTGTATGAAATCATTTCAACACTGTAGTGTACTACAAGTCCAACAGGGAAACATTTGAGAGCCATATTTCTTCTCCCTCTGTGTCTTATATAAAGTAGAACAGATTTTACTGTCTAGGGCCACCAGCAAGTCATTTGGCTTCAATGTCTTACTGGGTGCACCGAGTTTAACACTTAACCATTCAGGATATAAATACTCTCTATGATCTCTGAACGATTTCATGTCCCCATGTTGTCTTCTTATGTTGTGTTGTCCTCCCACTGCCCTGCAACATGCGGCCGATAAGAAGCCATTTGCAACCAAGAGCTATACTCTATATTATTTGTAATATAAGCCATACCGACTGTACAAACCTATACAGCCTAAGATATGTCTGAGGAGTAAAAATTAAATTACATTCACAAATAAAAAGTAACAAAGTGTGCTTTTTTTGTTGTTAAAACATCACCAAGGTACAGGCAGAAACTTGACACTGAGCTCGGATTTATTACTAATATGTTTCTCCTGCCAAATTAAAAAAACAAAACAGTAATAACTAACATCATATTGACTACAACCAATATTCATGTCATTCTACAATACTCATTATGGTCAGTGAATCGGATCAGAAAAGCCACAGAATCTGAGAAACTCATGCATTTTTTGGCACTCACATGACTTTCTGTGTTGCCTGGAGTCTAATAATAACACGAATTGAGTAACGGCAACGCTCTTTGAGTAACCGCAAGCAATCACTTTAGGCTTAGGGACAGTAAAGAAGGGAACTACATGATAACGATATCATTTCTAAATCTTTAAATCAGACTGACAGACCGCACTGAAAGGCAAATCACAGGTTTGTATTAATGTGCTCATCTTAACACATTAATTTTTTTACAATATAATTTTTTCTAACAAAACAATCACTGATATGATTACATTTTCAACAAGATGTTTATTACCATTAAAAAAAGTTTTCCAACAGGGAAACTGTCTTCAAAGTGGTTTCCCTTTAATCCAAGAATCTGCTTGTGTCATGAGTGAATGTGTGAACGAGACAGAAGGAAAAAGATTATACTGCAAAAGCTTTAAAAAGTTGAATCAGAGTAAACACATTTGAGCTAATTTTTAGAAATTTTTATAACTGACTTTTATTTCCATGCATGACATAATTCTGCCATTTTATTTTATCAGTGGCAGAACTGCTGTGGTTTAAGAACAGTTATATGGAAATGAATCACACCACATGCTCATTATTTTCCTACAACCCCACAAATTATGTCTCTAAAGAGGTCATACACAGGGCCTGGTGTGTGTGTGTGTGTCAGACGCTCCTATATTATCTAAAATGAATAACAACAGATTAAGACAATGGGCTATAATATAACAAATATATGTGGTGTCTGTAAAAGGGGTTGGGTCATGCTGGTCCATGGAAATAATCTACTTTTCCTATAAGAGCACAGACTGATTATTCAAGGATTAATTAATTTAATGGTATTATTTCATTAAAAAAATGTTAGTAGTCAGGAAGAATGCCATGATGGCTGCATATTTTACTGGCAAATATCGGCAGACCGAAGTGAATGAATGTAAGGACTTTCAGGCCTGATGTCCAAACCTACTTTAACATGTTTTACTTTGTCAGGTGATATTTAGTAACGCTAACACTGTGCACAACATAGTGTTACTATTCAATAATACTAAATAAAATGAACATACAAGTACATAAATTAAAACGCGAATAAACCTGAATAAAGGCTAAAAATAAACATGAATACAGACGAAAATTAAGTGGTTCTTGGTGCGTTTTAAAACATAGCTGTTTTGGTTGTTAGCATTTCACACATCCAGATTGCTATGGCTAAGGCTAATCAGACACCGTGTTTGTTACTTCTTTAAAAAAAAACATATATTGTTTTATTCAACTTATTATTTTCTTCACAAATTTCCAAATACTAGCATTTGAACAATGTGGACACTAAACAATCGTTGTTTACCGCTTTTATTTTGTTTAAGTCACGACGCTTCAAAACAAACATGGGCGTTTCTTCCACTTTTAGTTTGGGACACACCAAAATTAGCCAGTTAGCGTTAGCTTAGCGTTAGCCCTGCAGCCCAAAAACCGTCCACTCCGATACAAGTGCACTCGGAAGTGTGCGCGAGCGGATCATGTATCAAAACGCACACACTACAGTTATGTAGGGAGCGCGCAGGCATTTGGGATACGGCCTAAGAACTTCCACGCCACTGTTACACACAACCCCGAGGGATTAAAACGAAACAAAAGAAGGTTATAACATCTGAAGAAAATGGTTCTCCCCACCGACCTTTGATAACGTTACTGTAGATAGTCGGTCGGAACTCCTCTCGGGCCAGCTGGTCGAAATCCTGTCCGTGTATGATGCGCATCTGCTTCAGGAAAGTGGACTTGCCGCTTTCGCCGGCGCCGAGCAAAAGTATCTTCACTAGTCGTTTTACGTACGTTTTGTCCTTCGAAATACATCTGTCGATCTCTTTAGATATCCTTAACTGCTCCGCTTCGCTGGTGTTGAGTAGACATTTGGGGAAACATACGGATAGAAAGGACCGGGACGGCAGGAAATCCGCCATCTTTGTAACACAAACTTTCATCGATACAAGTAGGGAGGGGATACGCCGAGCCGAGCTTCGCGCACCAGAACGCGCACGCCACACGCACGCACGCACGCTCTTACACAGCAGGAGGTCTCTGGGCGCGAGGTAAAAGCGCGTGCACGACGCTGTGCTCCCTACTTTCAAACGTTTATCCACAGAAGAAGCAAAGTATTGTCGTTTTATAAATAACTCCCTGTCGTTCTACTGGCATAATAATAATGATAAAGCTCAACATTTCTTCTAAAGGTGTGTAGGAGAAGTCAGCGTTTAGTACTCGGATTGAGAGACTGAAAGTGAAGAGTAGTGAGTGGAGGGAAGATGGTTCAAGTGGAAACAGTATTTAACCAAAACACTCCACTGACTAAATAATGTAAATAGATTAGTTTAAATTTTTTTTAAATAGATTCTAAAAACTAGAGTAAATAGATTTAAATAGATTTGGAATCAATCCCTTTTATAGCTTTATGGTGGTTCTAGACTGATAAATGATACAAGTGGCAGTGCATGAGGTTGCATTGCCACCTTACATTTCCACATTTGTGCATGTGGTACTTTTTGCATTCCTACCCAGTGTTCCCAGTATAGTCTCCAGATCCACGAAAGCTACAACAGTCAGCGCTTGCATGTCTCATCGTTGCCATTGCGCTCCTATTCCCATTACCACTAGCTCAGTGGTAGATTTTTTCGCCTGTCATGCAGAAGGCCCTGGTTCAATTCGTACACAGTGGCTAAACCCACTGGCTGCAGTGTCGGTCCCATGCCCAGATAACAAAATGAGAGGGCTGCACCATGAATCCGATGTAAAACCTGTGCTAAGTCACGTGTGGATTGTATGGTCTGCTGTGGTGACCCCATTGACAGGAGCAGCCGAACGACCATCAACAACTACTGAGGTGTTCACGACGTACCTCAGGTTCACTCTGGTTTGGGTAGTCGTGTGATGATCTAATGCTGTTGGTATTCAAAATTCCTGGTGAAATTCTAAGTATTAGTAAGTGCCTGTGGCTAACTGAAATTCTACGAGCACTTGCGTACTCATGCTTGTGGTTCAGTGTGACTGTTGGTTTGAAGCACACTGTTGTTTTAGAGATGTGTAATCTTACAAAGCATGATTACTTCAATGACCTATAAAATGCAGCACAACTTATGAGTAAACTAAGCACTGTAGACACCATCAACATACAGAATTATATTTTTCCATATATACTCATCTTTATTGTACACCTGCACATTCATACAATAATCCAATCAATCAAGTATGGGGCAGCAACACAGTGCATAAAATCACAGAGATAAAGCTCAAGGTATAAAGTAAATTGTTAGTATAAAAAGGACAAGAACGTGGGAAAAAATATGATCATGTGATTTCGTCCCAGGCGTCATGGTTTAAATAGTGGAGAAAATGAGGACAGTTCTGGTTAAAGTTCTGGTTCAGACTACAATAGAAATGAAATGCATTTCCATTAAGCATGTTGTTGCATATGCAGTGAGAATTTTCACATACTACACGGACCTTTGTGACCAGTAGAGGCCTCTAGTGGATGCTTCTACTGTAAATTTACGTCTTCTTGGACATTAATTAATGTCTGACAGTTGATGAAGTTTTGCCTGCCAGCATCTTTTTGATTTACACTGTCTATTCTTACCATTTCAATAAATCATGGACGCTAGAATATTAATTACATACACGTGCTTCTCCATTATGCCCTCATTAAAGAATTTTCGGGTATTTTTGATTTACACGCTTATATCATTACAAACATTGGGGGGGGGGGAATCACAAACACGAACGTATATACATTTTTAAAAGCAGATACATGGAAAAGAATTCTCTTTTACACCTCACCGTGTAATTCATATGACGTAACGCTGCCAGGTGAATAGGTTGCTGTGGAGATTAAAAAAAAAAAAAAAAAAAAAGCTCAGCTGTGATTGGTGGACAGATTTGGGCTCGCGCGTTACTTTTCGCCGCAATTCAGAATCTCATCACGCGCTCTGAGAACTGCAGCTCTGCGCGGACCTGTTCATTATTGAGGGACTGCAAACAAGTAGATAAATAAATAAAAAATGACGATTAAATTAATCCGTGACCATGGACAGCATTATAGACCTCGAATGGCCTGTCTGAAAAAGGTAGGTGTACAGTTAATAATAATGTTTCTTTTATTATTATTATTATTATTATTATTATTATTATTAATAATAATAATAATAATATAAACTTTAATTTGTCAAGCATCATGCAGTATGTATAAGATTATAAATCATTTGCTGTGCACATATTATGCTGTGGATTTCAGGTGTTTCCAAGATTTTAGTATCATTTCTCACATCACTTACAGATGGACAAGACAGGTTTGCATCTGAAACATGGTGCCACTGTGTACATTAGAGTGACAGACTTTACTCCACAGATTCTAATTCCTGGCTCTGGAGTAATCTCTCTCCTGTGTAATAAATTTTTTTCTTGTTTTTTTTTTTTTTTTGGAAGAAGAAACTAGGTTGGTGTAAATCAAACAGAACATAAAACCAGATCTATCTATTAATTTTTTTTTTTTTTTTTTTTTTTTTTGGGGGGGGGGGGGAGATTCCCCCCCCCCATCTTCCACATAAGTTAAAAGATAAGCAAGGAAACAGAATCTTCTTAGAATTATTAATGTACTCAGTTTAAAGAAAGTTTTAGGTTTTTAAGCCTAAGAAAAGGAAGGACATGGTTTTCGAGAGCAAAAACTGATAAATAACCCTAGTAAAAGATAATAAAAAAAAGACCCAAAGCCAAGACAATCTGTTGTTGTGCCTCAATTCATCTGGATCACTACTAAGTATTAACACTTACCTCTGTACTCTACCATTAAAATAACCTCTTATGTAGCCTCCAAACCGACTGAAAGCTTTGATTAGTAAATACGTTTGAAGTCAAAGAAGCACATCAATGTGTGAAATGGGCGCTAATAGAAACCTTACACTCTTAGAGACTCTTAAATTACCTTATGAGAGATGTTCAATCCCCCCTGATTTTCTTTCTAATTTAGTCTTGGATATTCCCCTATCAAACGCCAGCTTCCCACCACGTTAGCAAGCCAACAGCAGCTTTTTCGAACTGGCACTCATACTGAGCTACTGTTTCCACAAGCATGAGCTCACAGACCCCAATGACAGTTGGTTAATAGGACTGACTGAGATATGTCACTCCTCCCATCCAGAGAGCATGGCGAATTTTGCTGTTTTGAACGCCTCCTTATGGATAGCTCTGGCTCTGGCATTGAAACTAGGGCAAAATTTTTTTAGCCTGGGAAAGCCAGATTAGAACATAGATGTTTCCCAAACCTTCTAGCTCTCATGAAAAAAAACAAGGCTTATCTTTTAAATTGCAAAAGATAAGGCAATATTTGCAGAGGGATAAGCATTTTATTGAATATAAAGTAGTTGTTTGTATAATTTTTAATATATAATGTATATTTGTATAAAGAAGTTTACATAAGGCGTAAGTTTACGTAAGCTGGTGTAGTTAACACTGTCGCCTTGCACCTCCAGGGTCCGGGTTCGATTCCCGTTTCTGTATGCATGGCATTTGCATGTTCTCTCTTGCATGTGCTTGGTGGGTTTCCTTCCACAGTCCAAAGACATTTAGGTTAGGTTAATTGGTGTTCTCAAATTGCCCGTAGTGTGTGTGAATTAGTGTGTGCCCTGCGATGGATTGGCACCCTGTCTAGGGTATAACCTGCCTCGGACCTTCAGTCTCCTGGGATAGACTACAGGCCCCACGTGACCCGGAATACAGGATTAAGCGGTGTAGATGATGAGTGAGTGAGTCAGTTTACATAATTGTAATAAGTAATTATAATTATTAAATAGTAAGCAGGAAGCAGATTTATTTAAATTTTGTTGTCTGTTGTTAGTAGGTGGAAGGAACAAGCTGAAGTGAAGCGAAAGTTTCATTTTCTGTCCTTCTAGGGAACCGATAAAGGTTCTATGTAAAATTGTATAATACGTTTGCCAGTCAGACGGTGTTCCAGACTCTTTAAATAAAACTGAATTTTGCAAATAGGTCTTTGAGGAACTATTTTATTACAAAAGTACACCTGAAAATGGAGACAATATTTCCAATATTTATACAGTATATAAATAATATATCTGGTGAGGGTCTGTCCATGTGCCATTAGGCACATCAGGCAATGAAGACTCTTTAGCCCGATTTTGTTATGGGGTTATGTTGCCAGATTGCTTCTGAGCAATTGCGTGAATATGAGGTGTGAAGGAGCTCAAGAGTTAAGCAGCACTGGGACATAAACCAGTGATTTTCTGATCAGCAGTCCAACACCTTAAATACTGAACTATCCCTGCTCCTATGCAACTAATAATTAAGCAATATTTCACTCACAAGAGTACTGATAGTGAATATTGGCATGCCCATGATTTATCCCAGGTACAAAGCCACAGGACTGTAGCTAATCACAGCTGTGGGAAAAAAAATTCTATTAACTAAAGCAATTTATTTTCAGTACTACTGATGATGTTTATAACGCTACTGTAGTAACCTTTTGAAATCAGGAAGTGGAATTTTACAGACAAAGTACAGACAAGGGTAAAACACCCAAGTGCGGTTATTCTACATAAAATCATTCTCTATATTTCTTTAGAAACAGCACATACTCCATTATATCTTTAATATCATGAGAAAAACATGTCAGTGATACCTTAGTATATGCTTTAGAGATCATTATGTTTCCATTAATTACATTCACGAACACTCTATGATGCAGGCTGTATGCTTATACTGTAGAGGTGTTAATAGTGCCTGCATTCATGTTAACCCTCTCTCAGCTGGAGGCCTTGGTGCTGGAGATGCAGGACCCAAAATCCGGGGTAAGCTCTTCTGAGCAGAAATTGAACATCACTTCCATTCCACATGTCATCGCAGGTAAGCTGAAAGAAAAAATAAGAACCTCGAGATTATTGTACGTTATTATTTTACCTTATTGACACTGATTGTCACCTCTCAGTATTATTATTGTTGTTATTGTACGTTATTATGGTACAGGAAAATGCAATATACAGTGGTGTAAACGTATCCTTAGACATATCCTTTTTTTAAGCATAACCTAGGCAATATGGATTTAATTATATTTCATAATTTCAAATTTTTATATTTCAAAAAATAAAAATAAATATCACAGATTCATAAGATTCAGTTGCATGGTTGTTTTAGGTTGTTTCTTTGTAAAATAATAGTAAAAAAAAAACAAAAAAACACAGCAGCAAAACTGCGATATACGCATTTAGTATTTTTTTTAATCAGTCTTTGACCAGTTGCCGCATGAATCTGTGCTGCTTGAGTTTTGTTAACCTTCCTGGTTTTATAAAGAAGAGCCGTTCACCGTGTGACACTATTATTACTAATACTAATTATTGGTGGGCATTACACCTCTCTCGCGCTACCGCTAATGTACCTGTTTATTCTGCTAGTGCAAGAGCGGTGTACTGTCCATTACTAATTAATCGTTCACGGATGGCATTGTTCTCCTGGACAGATTTTTAAAAAGGGTCTGCAGATATGTTTGGGTGACTATTAATATACCTGGGCCGAAGTGTACTCTATGTGTAGGAAGCACATGCTTTATATTCCTCCACTTATTCCTCTTTAGAATATCAGATAACTTCACCTAAGGCTAGTGTGTTAGCAAGGGATTGACTGTAGAATCCCTTGTTCCACACACTAAGTAGTGCCCTTGATGTAATGTGAGAGAGGGATTTGAGCTTTGAACACGGATGGTTCAGATGCAGTTTGGAACCACTTAGACGCAATTGCTAAGGAGACAAGGTGTTGTTTAAAATTGTTTGACAAGGTGTTGTTTAGTCTAATGTTAACAAATGTGTTTCCTTGCTGAAAGTGCTTCTGTGGCTGGTTTTGAATGGGGGTTTTGGCAGGAAGCTGCTCTCCACTCTTAGTGATAATGTACTGTTTTCCCGCAAGCTCTCGACCGCCAATAATTTAATTAACGCCTGTTAAAAAATCTGTGACGTTGAGTGATACATAGAGGTAAACAACCCAGTGCTGTTATGCTTTGTGTCACCATTCGTGGAATACCTCTCCGCCATTCAGGCGAATCAGTCAGAACTAACTGTTGTATATTCTAAATTGGAGCACTGGCACGAGATTCTCATGCAGGAATAAAAACAGCCAGATGACAGACTATATTAGCTGAACAAATGATGTGTGGCGTGAGGTAAATCTCGTGTCTTGTAAACCTTATTCACAAGCACACATTGACTTGCAAAGACTGTTGGGTAAGTTATTAAGCAGTCGCGAATGTCACCACATTTGCATCCTGACGATGCCTCATCCATATATGGTGATGGGAGAGATACTGGCATACTCTCCCCTGTCAAATACTGGCACTGCATGACACTGGTAATGACGCTCGGCTATTAGAGCAAGTCTCAGTCAGATGAGGTGTCTGCTGATTTGCGCTCTAAAGTTGTCCTTTAATCCATGTTAAGAGTACAGAGAATCCCCATGCCTAAACCTCCATCACATGTCTGGCTTTCTTATTATCAGTGCCTATTTCTTTAAAAATATACTGCTTCGTGAGCTTGATTATAGTGTTTATTGAATAGAAAACATACAATTATTTAGAATTTGTTCCTGTGCATTGTTTGTATTGACAATTATATGTGTTACATACAGTAAATGCCTAACTGATCATTCCTAATTGGTTATGTAGTTAACTTATTAATTAACATCCCTGCTGTCTGTCTGTGTTCTGTATTTACACAGGACAGGACATCCTTTCTTGGATTGCCAGTCATATGAAGGTGGATAATCAAGGTAATTGGTTGTATATTGTATCAACATATTTGTGCTTGCACCTGTATATTCATTACACTATGATTTCTAACTTTATTAATTAGAGGCTCAGACAATTGGCACCATGTTAGTCGCATTTGGCTTCATCTACCCCCTGCAAGACCACAAAAGACTCATGCTTAAGCCAGAAGGAAGTTTCTATCGCTTTCAGGTAAAAGCTTTTTCTTTGTTTTTTGCATATACAAATTCCCTAAAAATTTTAAAAAGTTCAAGTTTCATTATTGTTGATCATTTTAATTCCCTTAATGTTTGTGCTGTCTCAAATACACAAGGTTACCACTAATGGTGTGCAGTGTCTGTCAGTACATCCAGTTTTAACAGGAAATGATATTGTGTAATACTTGTGTAATACTAATCATGAAACCTCGTTCTATTTTTCTATAATTGTTCATGTTTTTGTCTTTGGGATTAAAAATGTTATATTAGCTTTCAGTACACCTACCAGTACCTGTTTGATACTCTTGCTTGATTATCTTAGACACATGATATGTTATATAATCATGAACTACACTTTTACAGTACATGGGACCTTTTAATACAGATTTTGGCAAACAGCTAGTTTCTCATTTTTCAGCTAGATTCCCACTTTCTGGTACTGACCTCTGCTGTGAACTAATTTATCATTATAAATGTTTGCTTCCTTATTAGTCACCCTACTTCTGGCCGGTGCAAAAACGGAAGGCGGAAGACGTTGATTATGGTACGTTCTACTTATCATATTATGAGGCTAATAGAATTAAACTTTGTGGCCCTTTGCACATTATATCATTATACACAATTAATAATAATAATAATAATCTGTTGGTAAAGAATGACATTTTAAAGACTGTTGTATTAAATGGAGGTTGCGCTAAATATCAGTGTTGCTGTGATATTTTCAGCACTGCGGCTGCTCCCTTGTGCCGATGACCAAATTACAGTCCCTCTCAAGTGATATTGCTCACTACTTAACAGCACGTCCCAAAGTTTATGATTTTTTTGCATATAACACAGCAATTTGCCATTCCTAAACATTTTTCTTTATTAATAAATGACAAATTTATTGCTTAGCGTTTACATTTAATGTTGTGGAAAGTCTGTTTTTTTACTCTTTCTTAAAGTTAAAGCAAAAAAAACAATGCAACTTGTCATACTATCAAAGAGCTTCAAAGAATACCCTTATTTCTGACTATTACACTGCAACTTCAGAATATGTACAGTATTCCATTTACGTGGAGTTTCTGCATTATTCAAGTCTTTATTGTAATGTATTAGAACAAGTGCATTAACACATGCAAGCGATTTGCCTAGCTGTTAAACTACTATCTGAGCTGAGCTGCGGTAGAGTTACCGAAATTTAAAAAGGCTGAGGTACAAGTGAGAATAAATGCTGTTTTAGATAGAAATTAGGAATCGAAAGAGCAGTTCAACCAATGAAAACGTATAAAACAACCTGTCCATTAAAGATTGTACAGTTGTGCAGCACATAGCATTGTTTGCTCACAGATACGGTCTCCTGTCTTCGATTCTCAGCTGGTGTGGAGAGTCGCATGTTCACAAGTTGGTTTCTTTTGGTGTGAAAGCATGTATGTGTGTGCGTGTGTGTGTGCGTGTGTGTGTGCGTGTGTGTGTGCGTGTGTGTGTGCGTGTGTGTGTGCGTGTGTGTGTGCGCTTGTGTGTGTGTTGAACTGAGGTATCTAGGGTGTATATAAAAGCTAAAAATAGAATGCGAGCCTAATACCTGTCAAGTAAGACTTTAAAAAGTGATTTGAACTAGTAGTTTATGTACAGAAAGTATTCCGGACCCAAATAAATGTGTAGAAACTGATGTGCCAAGGGCATAAGATGGTTAATATTGAGAGGGCTGACATAGAGGTGGCTGACATAGAGTTACGTGTGCTGTGACATTGCACCTCCATAGATGTAGTCTTTTTGCTGCTTCTGCAAGAGGATTAGTAGTCTAGCAACCAGGCAGGAAACGTCACCAAACTGTTCACAAAGCTGAGAGGAGAGTACACATGGCCATGTACTAGTGGCTATTATGTGTAAGAGTGTTTCCTAGTCTGTAAGGACAAAAATAATGCATTTTACTATGAACCATTTGTGTTCATTTAGAACAGACAATTAAAAAGTGCATGCAAACTATTAAAGGTTCATCCGGATCCATTTCTAGGTGCTATTTAAGCCAGAATTGTAATTGTAGCCATTGTAGTTGGTTCACTCTCAACCTGGAAAAATCTTTTAAATATGCCCGTTGCCAAAGCATCTATGGTTATCCAACATCTAGACAGAGATAGCTTTTTTACTGTTTAGCAGCCTTGCACCGCCAGGGTCCGGGTTTCCGTCTCTGTGTGCATGGAGTTTGCATGTTCTCCCCGTGCTTGGTGGGATTCCTCCGGGTACTCCGGTTTCCTCCCACATTACAAAGACCTGTAGGTTATGTTAATTAGCATTCCCAAATTGTCCGTAGTGTGTGAGTGTGTGTATGTCTGTGTGCCCTGCGATGGATTGGCACCCGGTCCGGGGTGTATCCTGCCTTGTGCCCCAAGTCTCCTGGGATAGGCTCGACCCTGAATACAGGATTAAGTGGTAATGGCGGTGAGTGAGTGAGTGAGTGAGTGTATGAACTGGAGACTGCCTTCTTAAAGCCCAGTTCTCATTTAGACTATTTTGCAAAGCAGATTCACAAATCGTGACGAGGTGTGGGTAGTTGTACAAAAAGGTCACGGTTTTTGAAAGATCAGGGTATGTTACGGTGGCTCACATTGATTTTTAGATAGCTGGCATGGGCAGAGCTGTGGCTATTTATGACTTGAGGTCAACCATAGGCATGGTTGTGGCCTTCAGTAAGCAAATGTAGGTCATCATAACTGGCCAAACACAGTGACAAGCTACGTTGGGCTACAAATGACAAATTGTCATCATTTCACTGGTGAAATGGCATCTACAGCCATGGAAACTACAAAGCCACGAAGATGGTGCCAGTTTTGTGGCAGTGAGAACTGGGCATAAGACGGTTAATATTGAGGTGGCCGACATACAGTTACGAGTTACCCCTCATTTCTTCATCCTAAATAAAATTTCTTTGTTTAGATTAAATGAAAGAAATAGGAACAAATGCTTCATTGCAACAGGCTGCAAAATACATTTAATAAATAGTTTTAATACATTTAATATAACAACCTCAGCATCAACCTCATTTCCCTTCTGTCTGTTCCAACCACTCAGCAACTAGCATCAGAATGCTAATGGTGCTAATCACCAGTCTAATCATCTTTCATCGTCTGCGCCTGTTTCTCACTGGTTCATGTGTTAAGTTGAAAGTGTTTTTTTAGGCTTGAATGAATCACAGGTCACTGTGTGGTTTAATAAATAAAATAAAAAAACATTCCTGTACAGAGATTGGACTGAAAATGAGAGGCAAAAACTTGGCAAAAATGAGAAGTAAATAAAAAAGGCTGGCTCTTTGGAAACAAACTATGAAGAAATGAGGGGTGACGCAAGACATTTGCACAGTTCTGTACCTTGTCCTCGGCCTCCAGGGAAAACACGAAGCCCGGCTTGGTAAACAAAGTGCTGTGACTATATGGATTGAAACCCAGCTAACTAGTTTGCTAACCAAACATGAAACCCAAACATGCTAGTAGTATTTAGCCAAAAGCCAACTTGTTTTTCAGATGGAAGCTGTGACATACAAGATTGAACACCTCCATCAGTCCAAATGTGTTATATCTGGAAAGTTGTGACTATCACCTTGCTATAAAACTGGACATGTGTAAAAGTCTAAGGGAAGATAAGGTCTGACAAGGAGAAGAAATGGAAACAAAATTAGATTCGCTGTGATCAAACATGTCTTGGTGTATGGATTACATGTAAGAAGGACGTTATACATTTTGTTTTCGGCTGTACTCTATCTATATATTTGATCAATACAGACAAAAAACTGAAACTTTAGAATTTCAGTTCTCTTGTGGTGTAGCTGTTAGTTAATGTCTATGTCACTGTCTGTAATTGTATGTTACTTTTTTTCAGTCTGTCTGATGATAGAAATAAGAGTACTGATTAATCCCGTCTGTTTTCCTGAAAAGCAATTTATCTGGCGAAGAGAAACATTCGGAAGAAGGGGACACTTGATTGCTATGAACAGGTTCTGCTTTCTCTACACGAGGCATCTATAATGTTACACAATATCCTGTTTTGTTGAGGGGGAAAAAAAATTAACAGCAGTTTGTTAATATATACGGAACAGGAGAACTACAACAGGCTTCACAAATGGCTCGGCTACAAATGGGATTTTATTGTGATGCAAGCCAAAGAGCAGTACAGGTCAGTTTTCAGAGTGAACAACATAAAAGGATAATAACACAAAGCGTTGAATATGTTTGTATTATAGTAAAGACAGACATAAACCTTATTATAAAGCAATCAGGTAGCAATATACTGTAGTTTGCTCACAACTCTGTTTACTTTCTGCAGGACAGGAAAGCTGAGAAACAAATCCGACCGGGTTGTGTTTGATTGCCAGGAAAGGGCTTACTGGATAGTTCATAGGCCCCCAGTGAGTACCTATTTATGTGTTAATTATTTGTAAATGTTTTGTACGATTCAAAAATATTCTTATTTTGGGGATTTTATAGATATTTGTAACGTTTTATAATTTCATATATGACTAAACGAGTCGCATGAGTTGTCTGCTGTGCTTTGATAAGCTTACTGACGCCAGTAGAGACACAGGCAAACACGCAAGCACATTGTCTGTCAAGGTCTCTGTTTATTAACAGCAGAACACAGTTTTTATATGGTTGGCCAAACGCCTGGTATCATGTACATCTGTTACTACAAAGGGAATAAACTATTTTAACATGTCCTGGTGAAATCCTGAAGAACAAAGAGTGGAAGTTGTACTGATGTCCGTCCGGAGACGAGCCACGAAATTTTAGCTCGAGGGAGGGTGAGAGAGAGAAAAGAGAGAGAGAATTAGAAAGAGAGCACATTACTTAGCATATTAGTCTACTTAGCACATTAATATCAGCTCCAAGAGGAGACAGGAAGGTAGTAGCATGGAATATTTAACACATTAATATCAGATCCACAAGGAAAGGAGAAAGAGAGTGGCATAAAATTATTTTATATATATATAAAACTCAATATTGATACTTTCCAGGAAGCTGAATATGTTATGTTATATTGTATTGTATTTAATAGATGCTTTATATAATTTGAAATTTATATTATTTCTCTATCTTCACAGCCTCAAACTCACAGTGCCATGGACTACGGCATGGATCGGCTCATTGACCCTAACAAAGAAGAGGTTAAAGGTGATGATGCAATAGCAGATTACTGATCCCCTGCTCTTCTAATGCACATCCATATGTCACTGTTTTCCACTGTTAAACTCCTGTCACTTTAATAAAAGCCGTTGCACTACTTCTAGCAAATCAAAACTTTTTCAGATCCTTATCTGAAGATGAGAGCAAATAGAATTCTGCTCATTTCTGACCAGCGTGGCTGGGTTATTTAATGGCATCCAAGTGTAGGCCTTATTGCTGATTAGGCTAAGAACATTAGATCAGCTTAGCTGTGTTTCTTTGGCCTCAGTACTGCAATGACAAAGGATGTTGTCTGCCAATGTGCTTAAGAGGATTTCTGGCCTCTGATCTTCCAGTGCATATTTCCATCCTTTCCCTACTTTGTTTGCAAATTATTATTTCCTACAAATTAAGAATCCCATATATATATATATATATTTTTTTTCAATTCAATTCAATTTTATTTCTATAGCGCTTTTAACAATGGTCATTGTCTCAAAGCAGCTTCACAGAAATGAAAAGAAAATTTATGGAAGTGTATATGTGTAAGAAAAATGTGTCTAGATAATGAGATTGTCCCTGATGAGCAAGCCAAGGGTGACGGTGACGGTGGCAAGGAAAAACTCCTTGAGATGGCAATAGGAAGAAACCTTGAGAGGAGCCAGACTCAACAGGGAACCCATCCTCATTTGGGTGATTATATATATATATTCACGCAGCATAGGGAGTGGCGTAACATACAAACACCCATGATTAGCTATCGTCACCATGATTGATGTGAGAGTGCTCCACAAAGCAACCCCATTGACAAGAACTGTCTGCACAGAAGGATGAAGAAATTGAAAGAAGGGTAAATCAGAACTGAAGACAAAGCACGCAGTTGGAGACCATCAACTGCTACAAAGGGGTTTTTCAAAGAGGATTTGAGAGTTGGGTTCAACGATGGTGCAAATGCATGGCTTGCTATGAATACAATGTTAAGTAATTCTGTTCTATAGAGGAAGAGCTACTCTACCCGCATGTGCGATTTGCCATGATCTATGCCAGTTAATAAAATGCCTGGCCCAGTTTTGCATTAATTTTGTTACAGCCCTCGTATAAAACCAAAAATGACCTAACAGCAAATATTACAGTTTGCCCAGTCTTAAACCTAAGCTTCATAGATTAGCATGGCTTCCATGCCTCCATACTAGATGCCGCAAATAACCTCAGCCAATGCTCTTGTCACGTTAATCTGACTTTGGGCAGATTAAATAGGTTACTGATCTCTGCTAGGAGCTAATACATACAAACCCCAAGGTCCAGATGACATGTTTGTTACGGGTGTTTGTTCAGTCATTCTTACTTCTGATAATCTAATGTGATATATGTTTATGCGCGGGGACTGGTGCCAATAAACTCTCTGTATTCTTTCTGTTCTTTCCAGGCAGTTTGTGTTTCCTTTTAGTCTGCATGGGTTTTCAAGGACAAGTCGGGTTACTGACCCAAGAATATAAACTAAGCATATACTCCCTTTCCATCCACCATGAATTTCTCAGTACTGCACTGTGTATATACAGGATACACTCACTGTGCTCAAATACTACTGCACTCCCCATTCCTCTATACACTACACATACACTCCCCATATTCCACACACTATACTGTACATTCACACCCTATACACTTGCCATACACTGCAAATACAAGAAGGGGGGGTTCAAGCCAAATCGGGACTTGTTATAAAAATTCTCACGAGATGACTCGGAGCTCATTCCTCGAAAACTGATGGATAACTTGTTGCCAACTTGTGAAAGAGACGTATCTGTCTGTGGGAACTGTACACACAATCATTCACAAGCACCACTTGCACGTTATAGGAACTTGGCTGGGAGTTACCCCCACATCTCTCCTACAATCTTAACCTCAGTCAAAGTCATTTTTACAATTTTTTTGCCATTAAAGGAGTTCCTGGGAGGCCAGCATTTTAGACGTGAAACATGCATTCCATTATATGAAGAAGTGAAGTGAAACCCAAAGATCATTTACTCTTATACCTGTGTCCTGTTATTCTACACAACCAAAAGTCCTACTTGGACTTGACCTCTCTTAGCATGCTCCTTATAGCCCTTCATCCACTACACACAGTCCCAGTTGAATCTCTCATACACCTCTGACTATACCATACATACACTCCCCTATGCATTTCCCCTAAGCAGTTCTCTCTAACTAAATAGACCATTCCTGATCTGACCTCTTACGCACCCAATACAATAAACACACGTCATTCACTTCCTTATACACAACATAGCACACACACTACACTTTTAAACACCAATCTCATAGCTTGAAGCCATAATTCAAGTTATTTAACAAGCTGATTTAATATGGCTGATGTTAGTATGTTCTGTTTTTCTAAAAATATGCCTTCTATGAATTGTTCCATTTGTACAGATGTGTTTAAATCTACGTATTAATCATTTTGGATAGATCACTCATTCATGCTTGTTACTGAACAAATTGTGGCTTTGAGTTAGAGACATAGAGTAGCTGTCATTTTTCCGTCTTAAACAGTGACAGTAATTGTCTTAGCTTTGTGTTCTGTGGGTTATTTATATAAATGTGTTGTGTGTGTTGTGTGTGACCCAGAATCTAGTGGGCCTGCTAGAATCCATATACTAATATTGATTTTTTTTTTTTCTTCCTTTTTTTCTTTTTTAGAAACAAACCTTTGACTTCTATAGAAGAATTGTAAGTTGACTTTGGTATGATTTGTGATTTGAATTTAGCTTGTTTAGCTTGTTTTTTTAAAAATTTTTTTTTACCTGATCTAACCCATTTTGCCTTTTAGATCATCTACATGCAACAGGTAATCATGAGACCAAGGGTGAAATCCACAGTGTCCCTGGGAGCGTAAGTAGACCAGAGATAATCACACAATGTTTATTTAGTTCCAGTTGAGTACCCCAATCACAATACCGTTGTAGATCTGAGTTCAAGAACAAGACATTTATACCAGTAGTTGGCAAATTAAAGGAAAATGCATCTGTAATGCTATAGGCATATTTGTTTCTCTTCATGAGGCCTACTTTGCTGTTTTTTAAAAAAATACCTCTACCTTTGGAGGGACACGTCAATGCATTGAGTTTTTCTGACTGGTTACCTTTAACCTATGATGAAATATATTAATCCTGTCTGAAGTCTCTAAAAGGTGCAGGGAAGAGGGGCTCACTATCTGTTTTTGATAAGCATTGATGTAAAGGAAAAGCACACTGCAGATTAGATTTTTTGCTCTGTATTTTAAGAGGAAACCTGAAACCTGATGTTATCTTCTGTTTTTGCAGCCCACCTACCTCAAGGTTAGATGTGTTGTGCTCACTGGGTTTATAAAGAGTGATTATTTGAATTAATATAGGCTTCCTTTTAGCTTGAAGCAGTCTGATCTTATTCATGAATGCTGTGTTGTTCTCATGAGATCAGGAATTTCAATTCATTCTGGAGTGCTTTTAAAGGAGTGGGTCAGGACCGTACAGGGAGCGGAATGGTCAGGGCTTTGTGTCAACTCCTTGTGTTTCCTTCCACTCCAGCCTTGGCAAACCATGTCTTTATGGGTCTTGCTTTGTGTACGGGGACACCGTCATGCTAGAACATGTAAAAGAAAATTATAATTATGCCACAGCATACGTTGACAGTCTAGTGCTTCCACTTTTGTGATATCAGTTTGGTGAAGGCCCACAGATGGGTGTGAAGATCAGGCGTCAACAATGTTAATTGTTTTTATTAATAGATAGTTGATGGTAAGTTGTTCCTTTTTTTTGTTGTTATGTGCTATCATTTCTGGTATGTTCAGCTTATAAGAGCTCACTTTATAAGTGAAAAGTGAGGTTCCTGAAGATTGACGAGGCTCACTCACTCACTCACTCACTCATCGTCTATACCTCTTAATCCTGTATTCAGGGTCGCGGGGGGGCCTGGAGCCTATCCCAGGACACAAGGCGGGGTACACCCTGAACAGGGTGCCAATCCATCGCAGAGCACACACACATACACATACAACACTCACACACTCATTCACATACTACGGAGGAAATCCACCAAGCACGGGGAGAACATGCAAACTCCATTGATGCAGTTCTAACATAGAAATTATTGTATAACAAAGAAAGGAATTATTTGTGGGGTTGCATTAGTGTTTGAGTGTTTGGACTTTGTTGTACACAAATTGATGTTTGTGTATTCTGTCTTCCCACTTGTTCAGCCTTGTGAAATGCATGACAACATATCAGGACCATGATCCGTTTCTCAAACCGTGTGTTCCCAGCAACCCCTGGCAGACTGATGATGTCACATACTGGGATCTGAACATGAGAAAGTGAGTTCCTCGCTTTATCCTCTATACAGGGAGCCAATCTATCGCAGGGCGCACACACACATACACACGCTCAGACACTACGGGCAATTTGGGAATGCCTATTAGCCTAAACCGCAGGTCTTTGGACTGTGGGAGGAAACCCAAAATTATTGGGAGAACATGCGAACTCCATACATACAGAGACAGGAATCGAACCCGGACCCTGGAGGTGCAAGGCGAAAGTATAATTGTTGATAAATCATAAATTATGATGTTATTTAATCATTTGTAATGATATCTCGTTGCACAGTGTGGAAATCCCCACAAAGATGAGAGTTGAGCGCTGGTCCTTCAGCTTTTACGAGTTGCTCAACGATCCACGTGGACGCGCCGACTTCAGACTCTTCCTGAAGAAGGAATTCAGCGGTGTGTGGAGACGCTTACAGTTGTTTCTCGACTATAGATGTCTACTATAACATCAGAGTTATTTGATTTATGGTGATGTTATGAATTACAGGTGAGAATTTGGCTTTCTGGGAGGCTGCTGAGGAGATGAAGTGGGGAGCAGCATCATCCATGTCTGAGAAAGCTGAGACCATTTTTAAGTGAGATTTTTTTAGTAAAATAAAATTTTCAAAGCTGCTCACTTGACCTTTTCTGGATAATCCATTACCTTACCTTATATTGTTATTTTACTTATCTGACTATTAATAAAGAAGAACAGGAAACTGTTGAGCAGTTTTTTTTTTTTTTAAATTATAGAACTTAAGAACTTATAGATATTCTAATTGCATTGGAAAATTGTGTAAAATAAACATTATATACTGTACAGAAGAGATTGGGAAAAATTGACCTTTTATTACTTTTTGCGGTTCTTTTGTGTGGCAATTAATGTATTGCGATACTGTTGCCAAAATATATATTTTTAATAAACCTTACATTGATGAATTTTAGCATTTGAACTGGGAAAATGGGGCAGATCCTTCAAAATCCTACAGGTGTGCAGCACAGCGTGCAGTGTGGTAGGGGCAAATTTATTTGCTAAATCTATTTAGAATTGTAACAAAAGCTAAAAGAAATTAATACTGACTTGGGATATTTATAAAATCGGGACATAATATCATATCGGATGACCCCTGGTGTTCCCCATCCCTAATGCACAGTAATTGATTGTAGTTTTACTCTCAAACAATATGAGAAACTCATATTAAAATAACAAACTCGTTTAAAATTTGTTGTGTTCCTGATCAAAAAATTAAACAAGCAAGATGTAAATAAGAAACTCTGAACTTTGTGTTTGTGTGTGCATGCAGGACTTTTTTAGCTCCAGGAGCTCCACGATGGATCAACATTGACGGTCGCACGATGGGACTGACGGTGAAGGGTTTAGAATATCCACACCGCTACGTCCTGGATGCAGCTCAAACACACATCTTCATGCTGATGAAAAAGGTGTGGAACATATATGAAGGTTCCTGAGATAAAATTCACTAAGTAGTAATGCCTACAAAACGATTTTGCGAAGGAGATGTCAATAAAACCCTCACTTTTTATTGTTTGACTTTGAATAAAAAATCAAAATAGGAAAAATAATCATTGTGTAATGATTGCTCTGTAATTCTGGACGCCACCTGCAGGACACATTTTATCGCTATCTGAAGTCACCAGTTTACAAGGACATTCAAAAAAAGGCGATCTCACCCGTGCCACACAACTTCACGTAAGTGTTATGACACATCCAGATTACATTCGTTTCTGTTGGTGGTTACTTTTGCTTCATAACGAATTTCTCTAGGTGAACTTGTGTGCCAAAATAAAGTTGTTGGGAATGTGACATCTTGGTTGGTATTTAACATTGTGAATAATTGTGATATTTAATATCTGTACAATGTGTCTAATATTGTTGTCATGAACACATGTTCACTATTGCTTCAGTATGCACTCAAATCTATACTGAATCGATAATCTACTGTATACTATCTACAGTAACTGTCGGGAGTTTGTGATTTAAACCAGTAGATATTCTCTCCCCATTGCAGTGATGCTCAGCTGGAGCAAAATGCTAGAAACCGTAAGCCTAGCATTGATCCTATCATCCAGTGGCAGCAGGAACAAGAGGAAAAAGCCAAAGCGGCTGCTGCGGCCGGACCGATCGATATTAAAAAACTGATGGCCAGCAAACTGGACCGCAAGTGATCAAGTTTAGTGCAACTGTAAATTTCATCATGGTCAAAACCTTAGAAAACAGATTACTGTACATAGGAATCTCATTACCTGAGGAGTGTTCAAGTTAAACTGGGACTCGTGATTAATTTTTCATTATTTTTCATTAATGACGGCGTAAAATCGACTGACATTTACAGAAGACTTCAAGCAAAGTACTGTGATTAGATTCTTAGCTGGAATCTTCTTCATTCTCTGGGACCTCCAAGCCAATTTCCACATGTTCGGGCCATTAAAGGAGTTCCTGGAAAGCCAGCATTTCAGACATGAAGCAGACAGTCTGATTATGGCTGATTATGAAAAAACTTTCTACCTTGATGGTATCCAAGCACTAGTGAAAACATGGGATAAGTGTATTAGTGTTACACGGGATTATAGAGAGAAATAACGGTGTTTTTTTTACTCTCAGAACTGTGCTTTATTATTCTGCACAATCAAAAGTCTTGGTTTGACTTGAACGCCGCTCATATAGCATATACACAGTGAACCTGTGTTTATTATATTTAGTGGATGTACAAAAATAATTTCTCACGACAGAAGTTATGATTTCTTTAAATATGATAAATGTTCATGCTCAGCAGGCTTGGGATGTATTTGGATATGTGATTTATCTTAATATACTGCTTGCTAGTCTGGAATCTGAGAAAACATATTTTAACATTAGCGCAAGAGCATGGAATGCGCAACTGATTGATGGATTGTGCTTTTTTTTTTAAAGGTTGTGAACAAGCTTTATTTTCCCCATATATATCCTTTTTTAAAAAAGTTTAATTATAATTATTACTACTAATTACTATTCATATCCATGAAAATCTGCACCATGCCCCTGTCAGATTATAAATTACAAGATTGTCATAAGGAAATTGTGTAATGATGTAGAAATCTCTACAGAAATCTTTTGTTGTGCTAGTTGGTGTCGATGTGTTGAATAGCAGGAGACTTATGGCACACACTTGAATTCGCACTCTTCGGTCCCCCATGTTCGGTTCAGTGAGCCTTGTGATCCAAGTGAATACAGCCTAAAAATTCGTATTGGTGTGAAAAGTCAGAATTCAGAATTCCAGACCAAGTGCTAATTTGCTAGTCAAGAATTATGTTGTTCATGTTTTGTTAGCAACATGCTAGTCAGCAAACTTGAGTGAGTAATGTATATTTTCTGTATAACTCTTTACAAAACTGTTTAATGTATAACAGTGTATAACAGTTTTAGATTTAACAAACAAATATGTTAAATAATCTAAATATAATACCTTCTACTGTATATACAATATAATACATTTTACTATAATTACTATACTTAAGGACGTACTTTAAGGATCTGTACTTTACTTTAGCAGTTTTATTAGTGGATACATTTTACCTTTACTCACTACTTTTCTGTATTTAAGTCGTGCGTACAGTATATCTCGTCACAGTGGCACCTGGAAGTGGGTGGGATATATTAGGCAGCTAGTTGAACATTTTGTCCCCGAGGCTAATGTGTTGGAAGCAGAAAAAAGGGCAAGCGTAAGAATTTGAGCGACTTTGTCAAGGGCCAAATGGTCACGACTGGACGACTGCGTCAGAGCAAATCAAAAACTGTATCTCTTGTGAGATAGTCCCGGTCTGCTGTGGTGAGGATTACCGAAAGGGGTCCGAGGAAGGAAAAGCAGTGAACTTGCGACAGGCTCACTGATGTATGTGGGGAGTGAAAGCTGGCTGGTGTAGTTCGATCCAATAGAAAAGCTACTAGCTCTGAAACGTTAAAGCTGGTTCCCATAAAAAGGTGTCAGAACACACAGTGCATCTTTCAGGAGCTTTAAAAATGCTGTAATGAATTTCATTTTTCGATCACTCGGCAGTCACTGAAAATTACTTCACTGCGTCATGTTTTGCGAATGGGTCCAATCTTAGGAAGTGTTAACCAGATCTTGGTTGTAAGATATTATTGCACTAACCAGGGATTCATTAATTGACCCTGAGCATTAGGTTACTATGTGTTTTCCCCATGTGTGGGTTTCCTTCAGGTTGTCCAGTTTCCTCCTAATTGTCTAATCACCTTACAAAAACAATACAAGGTGGTGGAGTGGCTAAACAGAATTGCTGTGGGCGAGTGTAAATGTACATCCTGGCACTAGACTGGTATACCATTTAGGATGTGTTCCCACTTTGTGGCCAGCAGAAGTGACACACAACTTTTTTAACTGTACTGAAATTGGGCAGATCAACAATCATCTGTCACTATGTCATCCCTCTATTGTTATTCAGAGGAAAGGAGGATGAGAGTTTTATATTGTCAATTAGGTACACTTGAATTCAGCTCCTCCATGTCCTGAATGTGGGAGGAAGTTCTTACTTCAGAATATTGTTAAGTACATGGACTGTGTAATGTCCCTTCTCATAATTATTCTGTCCTATTCTGATGTCTTTCCTTGATGTCTCATTCCCATTGCTGTCGGAGTGTGATTAAAGTGCTGTAAAGCTGTAGTAAAACCCATCAGTTGTTATCTGCCAATCTGGTTTTTTTAATTTCTACATAAAATTTACAGTGGTGGCCAAAAGCATGTATTATAGTACATATTATAGTATAGTATTATAGTTCTCCTTGTGCACAAAACAGGTGATGGTCACCGATTAGTTCAGTTAAAGAGTGCTAATTAGAAGCATCTGGTTCATTTAATTGACAGAACAAATATGTGGGTGGACGTTTACTTTCTGAAGTCTGAATGTCCATCTCTGCACGAAAAATGCCTAAATCTAGTGAAATCTGAAGTGAATTGTGAACTTCTGTGGCAACGTTCTGTACATGACCTTCAGGAAGCAATCAAGAAGGCATGGACTGAGCAAGTGACGCCAGAGTACTGCAGTCGTCTTTACTTTTTGCCTAGCCAGATCTACCAAGGTTTTGAAGAATAATGGATTTCAAACTAAATACCGATTAGTGTACAGCAACAAATAAAATTAATTATTCTTATTTTGGTTATTATTCATGTTTTAATTGAAAATGTCACTAAAACAACTGGGGAACTGGTGGTAGGTGTTTTGCCTGGCATGCGGAAGGCCAGGTTCAATTCCCAGCCAGTGCCCAAAACCCAGCCAGTGGATGCAGTGCCGGTCCCAAGCCCGGGTGAAATGGGAGGGTTGAGTCAGGAAGGGCATCTGGCTGAAAACCTGCGCCAACCTGTGGCGACCCCGTGCTAGGAGCAGCCAAAAGACCAACAACAATAAAACATTGAATTTTCTCTCAATACTTTCGGCCACCACTTTAAGCATATTGCTATACTTTTGTCTATTTCATGGAAAATTTTCATTGTCAATTGAAATAAAGCTATGTACCCATGTGATCCTGCACACCAAGCATGTAATGAAGATACTACAATAAATAAATAAAAGGAATTTGAAGAGAGGCTAGATATGATGAGTCCAAGAACTAGGGAGAGTAGAAGGCAAATGTTAAAAGTCTTTTAGAATCACTAATCAGGGAAGGAAGCATTGAATATTTTTTTTGAGGATGACTTGAGTGGAAAGTCGGCTTTAAAGGACAGGGAAGCTGATAGAGAACTGTAAGTGCCGGTGATGCAACCTACAGCACTCCAACTACAGGTGCAGAGAGGAAAGAGAAGTCGCTCTGGATAAAGCTAAATGCTGCCAATGTAATAAAATAAAGCAATTTAATCGCAACAGTATACTCCAGATATAAAAGAACAGGTACCCATGCAGAATATGAGTTAACATATAAATTGATCAAGTTTTGCTAGTGTTTCGAGTAGAGGATAAGCAGAATATAAACATTTTCCTCAAAATAGGGAATTTCCATCACATCATTTGTTGCACATATTACATCATTAACAGGTCATTTTACACATACCCACACATCTTTATTCCTAGTATAAGAAATGCAAGCACACTATTGTTATCTCAAACCATATTTATATGTATATATTATTTATACAGAACGGGAATACCTCATTAAAAACCTTACACTTCACCCAAAAATAAATTATTATTACTTGGCCATGCCAGAAAGCCATCCTAACTTAAAAAGGGAGGGGCCAACAGGTTCTTCTTCCTGATTGGCTAACTGTCTGAAGAGGTTCCCTGGCCGGAAGCCGTCTTCTGGAACGGAATTGGACGATGGAGCCATCTGAAAAGAGCAAGAATGAGACGAATGATTAGGACACATGCAAACAATATAAACTGTGCAATTATATTATGCAAACGGTGTTTATTCACTTCAAACTTTTTGGAGCTGTGACTTGAAGAGTTTATCGATTTGATTAAAAGAGATTTATACAACCAGACGAATGCAGGGAAACGAATGAGTAAAGCAAAACTGCACCCATACTGTACATCTATGTCTTTTCCCTTCAGCAGTGGTGCATCATGGATTTTCCCTTGGTCAGTGTGTCAAACACAAAGGAAGCTGATGCTCATGCAGATCAAACAGGTCCACTAATTTCTAACCCAAACCACAAACAAGCAAAGCAGCATCTTGCTCACACCCTCGCCCTCAAAACACACGGTCACACATTATGCGTACTTCACCAAGCGCTTTGAGATCTGGAAATCCCTCTCTTAGAACATTGTAATGTAAGACTGAAAGTGTAAAGCAAAACAAATCGCTCATTAATAAAGGAAGTGGGGGAAAATAAAACCTTCAGCAGGAAATACTTCAACTAGTCACACACAAAAACACCATGAGTCATGATGTATACTCACAAGCGGCCTGGTGAGGTCCGAGGCTCTAGATGATTTGGCTTTGCGGGAATTGGTCATACTCAGCGGCAGCAGACCAAACCTGACAAAAATACAAAACAAAACAAAAAAAAAAAGTAGTACATTTTTGCATCTTCTGGAATACTGACATGAAAATCATCCATTAATGTAAATCATGAACCATACCGGATCTGACTGCTGGCCAGGGGAAGGATGTTGTACGGCTCCTGTGAGCTCACGTTACTGCTCCTGGGAGTGAACTGCTTCTCTGCGCCACTTAAAAGGCCTAACAGCACCTGGAAATGATGATAAAGGTCATCACCGCGTTAAACCTGGCTAATAAGATTATAACCAGTCATAAACTGACCCAGCCACTGGTTCTATCAGATTGGTCCAGTGTTCGATGTCATGCTGTGTAGTGAACTAGGCATTTAGCATAGCTTCATATTCTTGTATTTGTTCGTTTTCTACATATGCAGACTATTCTCCAACATGTTTAAATCCTCCTCAAAAGGCTCTCAAGACAAGGTTTGGAGTTGTCTGCATGTGCATTATGGCTCCCTTATCTTAATCAAAATAGCTGCCGTAGAGGATCCTTTCGTCATGCTAGGTCACCGAAATTAATTTAGTTTTTAAATTTGGATTTTTTTTTTTTTTTAACCGATTCTTTCGGCTGCCTCATTAGAAGTAGATTTGCGGGTCCACATTTTTAACACGGCACAGATTTGACACTGGATGCCCTTCCCATTGCAACCGACACCAATTTATCTTAGTGAGGGGGTTGCGCTACCACTGGCTGAGGTTAGTTCCTTGATGGAGAATTGAAACTGGGTCACATCAAGACCCAGTTTGGAAAGCATATTCCAACTGGTTTGGAAAGCACCAAATTCTAGCCACAAATCCACCAAGAACAAAATCTTGCATTTACACCAACAAGAGTAAAAAAAAAAAAGAATCAGGTTTATTTCCTGATGTTATTTTTCTTGACGCGAAGTGAAGTAACACATTAAAACGATTTACTTGCTTGTTTCAAGGAGCTGGTGATGTTACATGTGTCTCTCTCTTTGTTTTAAAAAATATATATCTTGATGTTATACATAAGGTATGTACTGTACATCCAACTGAATATACAGACTATATACTAGGGGTGTCCAAATCCAGTCCTGGAGGGCCAGTGTCCAACACAGTTTGGTGCTTCTTCTTCTCAAACACAACTGATTTAACTAATCTGTTAATTACTAGGTTCACTGGGTGTGTTTAGGTGTTGGTGAATTACAAACTGTGCTGGACTACACAGTTTAAGCTTTGGCATGGAATGGTACTGCTGGGATCAACTCCATTCTTTCGAAAGAATATTTGTATTTTGAGGACCTTCAAATCGTCTACTTCTTAAAACCTCTTATAGATGTGTGAATGGGTAACGGTCTGGGTGGAGCGACTCAAACACCGAGTGAAATCTGCTGTGGTCTTCTGCTTTAATCGCTTCGAAAGTGGAAACGTTGTATGCTCAGCGATTTGAGCGTAGAGATTATCGAGCCGTTTCTTCGAGTTACTGCGGACTCCCTGCTCGCTTTAACAAGCCCCTGTTTGGAGTACTGCGTTTACCGATGTCCTCTGAGTCAGCCGGTTCAGGTTGCTGTTCAGATGAGGAGTGAAGACATCCAAGTCGAAAGGATCGATGTGGCTCTCCAGAGCATCACAGATCTGCTGGATCCTGAAATACAGGCGACAGACACAACAGCGCTGAAGGAAAACAGTGAAGCATATTTGGGCAAATCTCACACATACCTCATAAAAAAAAAAATTATTATGAGCCTGCGATTTGAACCGTCCATGCTCTATTACCTGGGCTGCATGTGCGAGCGCGAGCTCCTGGTGTCCTCTAGCCGAGCCGTTAAAGCAGCGCTCAGGTAACGCACGTCGAACAGCAGCTGCAGGCCTCGATTCTGAGTGATGGGAGGTGCTGTGTCCTAAAGAGAGACAAAGAGAGGAAGAGTGAGAAAAGGGGATGAGAGGAGGACAAAGATCAAATTGAAGGACACGAGACAAGAAAGAGGGTCACCTTGTTTTGCGTGGGCTGAGTAAGCTTTTCGTATTCGGCGAGCACCTGATCGAGACAGGCCCGCAGCAGCTCGGTCAGAGTGATCCTTGGCACGGCGTGACCTCCGACCTTATTCACCTCCAGGCACAAGTGAAAGAGCAGAGACTGAACGTACCATGAAGGCTGTAGAGACAGAGAGGACATGCATTCCAAGGGTGAGAACCCACGATTACCGTTCTTCCCGTGTCTGACCGGAATGTCACGTGACTAGGAGTAAATTCAGATCAGGTGCTAAGAGGAAACAGCGTCGGCTTGTTATGGGAACAAGGGAGTAAATGATGCTAAAGGCTTCACCTGGACTGGAAGATGGATTTTAGACATGACTGTGTTTCCTGACTCCGCCTCTTCTTGGATCTCCAGCTCCTCCCAGTTCGTGGCAGTGATTAGGACGGAACCGGCTGTTGCAGCATGCATAGAATTGGCGAATCGTTTTACCAACGTCTATTACACACACACACACACACACACACACACACAGAATGTAAAAGCCATACGTGAATTCTAATCCTGAAGTAAAACACATACTCTGTGTGTGTGTGTGTGTGTGCTCGCGTTTTACCTGGGACACAGCAGAACTCCAGATGCGATATGCCTCCATGCTGCAGGATAGCAGCTCTTCCTTCATTCTGCCCCACATGACCTGCGCTGGGCTGAGCTCCACAGCTTTACCCGCACCTGCTTTTCCCAACTTTCTGCTTTGGACCCGAGGGCTTCCTGTGTTTCTACTCTCCCCCTGCCGACCCACAATGCACTGTTTAAGGCTGGGGCAGAGTTCCCCCAAAGATTGACACAGTCTGGCCAGGAAGAGGACCGAGCTCATTCGGTCCGAGGAAGCTGCTAGTTCGGCACGGACGCTGCTCATGATGTCCATGAGACAGGCCGTGCAGCGCTCGCTCAGCGCCTGCTCCACCGCCGGCCCATCTGTGTAGCGCTTCAGACACGCATCGGGAGAGTCCGAGGGCAGGAAGTGGCCCAGATCCTCGAGCTGAGCCTTAAGTTTGGAGTCAAGGGCGGCACAGAAATTCTGGACGCGTGGTGTGAGGGCGTGGGTCTTCATGGACAGGCCGCTTTCAGGCCGTGAGCTGCGCTGAGACACGGCCACCCACGCAGCATCGCTCGGTAGGTCCGTCTGAGACTCACACCAAAGGAATGATGACACGTCGCTCTCGAAGCGCGAACCACGACTCGATGCCTCGCCTTCCAGGTCTTGCAGTGTTGTGGACAACAGCTGCTTACAGCTGCTGGAGATCGACTCCATGCCCTCCTGAGTGATCACCTGCACAAACAGAGTATAGGTACACCAATTTTAGCAACATGCTTAGCTAGCGCGTTAGTAAGATGAGTTAATCTGATTAATTAAAATGTCTTTAAGAAGCGTTCATTCAATGTTTCATTGTAAATGTCTGGAACAAAAATGACTATGAGCAAAAATATGCTCATTAGTGATGATGTAAAAAGCTTGAGGCACTTTCAGTCTCAAAATATGACATCACCTTGGCACACAATTGTTCGGATGTGCCTCACTGTGTTCGCGAGACTTTACCTGCAGTCTGTGCAGGAAGAGCGGCTGCAGCAGGTCATGCCACAGATCGAGTGGTTTATCCAGCAGCCGCTCACACACTCCGCTCCAGTGCTGGCTGATGGAGTCGCTGCTCAGCAAGTCACACACCGCGTCCCTGATGGAGGCCAAACCTTTCACACTCTTCACGTATATGAGCAGACTGCTCAACCCGGTCCGCATGTCCTCTTTACACCTGACACACACACAGACAGACAGACACGTCCTGTTATACAACAGCATGTGCTGAAGACTCGGTTGGTACGCTCATAGCGGGTCGGCGGGATTCAGAAAGTGGAACACTCACGTGTCGATCCAGTGCTGCAGCGTATCCCGGAGCTGATCGCTCTGGATGGGCTGAGCCAGCGTTCGCAGCGCCGGCTGGAAATCCGTCACTGATGACGGCAGATATTTAAACCAGCTGCCTGCACTCACCTCGCCATGCAGCACCTTCTTGCCTTTACCTACATCACCGGGAAATGACAGGCACAAATGTCAGAGGACATCCTCACACATTCCTCGCACTCCTATAGTCTTTATTAGTCACCAAATTCTAATAACACATTTCTTGTTATTAAACATGATATAACCATATTAATGCTATGATGGTTTGGAGCAGAAAACAAAAATCAGTTGCAAAAATTCCGAGTTACTCACTAAATCGTACAAATCTAAGATTATTAGGCATATTCGGAATTGATTTTGGATACAAAGCCTGTGCAAGGTAACGTGGATTCGATGGTCCGCTGTGGTGACCCCTTGATGGGAGCAGCCGAAAAAACTAACAACTCACTCCAAAACTGATTTTCTTATTTAATTATTATTTGTAACGTATACATGCTTAAGTTTAAGGTGATAAAATGTTGAATTCCACTATAATCCTACAGGTGGGGCTCTGTAAACTTTTCACACACTGGCAGGCATCTTGTGTGATACCAACCTACATTATGCATCGTAATATTATATTAGGGGGTCCCTGGTGGATCCCATCCCTAATCATCAGACAACTAAATAGGACAAGAAGGCAGATCCGTCCTCACCGCATGTGACGTTCTCCAGCGTAGTGAAGAGTAACCCGTAGCCTAGGCCAGATTCCGCCATACGGCCCTCTGGAGGCACGTAGAACACAGCGTGGGCCTGATAAAGCGTGGTGACTAATAACTCCACCAGAGAGCAGACCTGAGCTTTAATTCCAGCTCCTGAAGCAAAGCACAATATTTCAGCACGGACTTGACAAAAATGCTGAATACACGAAATATTAAAAGGATTAATGCATGTATAAAGACAAACATACAGTATATACACTCTTTTATATAGAGTATACGAGTGTACCGTGCTGAGGCTGCTTGAGAAGCTGCTGTATGGATGCTGTTCTGGCCAGCAGGAAGTCGGCGAGAGCCTGGCGAGGTGAGCTGCCCTCCAGCAGCATGGTGGACACCAGGGCTTCGGCGATAGCCTGATCTGAAACAGCTCTTCCGCGCAAGACCGACTTACTGTCTAGCAGGATCGTTGACCTGACGAGGAGGGACGAGGTTTTGAAATGAGCACAAGGACAATAGAGGGGAGACAAACAGAGAGAGAAAGAGAGAGAAGGGGGGGATGGGGGGGGGGTTTGGGAGGGCTTTACCTGAAGTGTCCAGAGGCGGCCACCTGCTGGATGAGGATGGGGAACCGGCTGAGAACGGGGCTGTATGAAGCGGCGGGCGTGTCCAGGTGCAGCAGCCGATGCAGGTGAGCACAGAGCAGGTGGAGCTGTGTGGCCTGCAGATACTGAGCTCCCTCCAGCGCACTCCACATCCGCTCAGGCATCTCCAGGAGCAGTTTGATCTGAGCCGCCATGGCATAATACTTCTCCTGTGACTGCTTCTCACCCTTACACACACACAAAAAAACAAACCCGTTTTTAATTTCATCTCAGCCAGACTAGTGCTGCTATTAGAGTGAAGGTTTGACATTCCACAAAACTACATGTGGAATCTCTACTTGGCTGTTTGTCCTTGATGATCGATCCAGGTAAGATTATCTGGAAGTTGAGTTATATACACTGGACTTGTTTCTTTTTAGGTAGAAACGCTTCTTCAGTCTAAGGGTAAGTCGCCGCAAACTGACCACAGATTTACCTCAGATTGAAGAAGCTACTTGGATGACCTTCCTACAAGAAAGAAAATCCAGTTGACATGACTCAACGTTCAGATACTAGGCTACGTAATTTGCATGAAATACATAAAAATAACATCCAAAACTATATACCTGTCCTACTTTTGAAGCTTGACACAAGTACAATACAAACTGAGCTGAAAAATAAAATCTAAAGGAAAGTCTAAGCTTGAAAGACATCCCAGGATGCACTGCGGCTGTGACACAGGTGTGCCGAGTCGCAACAGAGACTCGGCTCAGCTAGTTAGAGAGCTACAATAACTCGATTGCTAATGATAATTATGATTAGTGTGAAAGCTGAAGATGATGCGAGAGCTGCACAGACTGAAGGACTAAAGCCCTGCTGCAGCACTCTCCATACACAGTGTTTAGTCCTGTGCCACTCTATGTCCTATGTCTTTGTCCTGGGGAGCCAACAATTGTGACACCCAAGTGTCATTTTGACTAGTCATATCTCAGTCTCAAAACTTACAGGTAGTGCCATGCACATGTGAGTTACTCTCCATGTTGGAGTAAGTACAGTCAATGACGTCACTATAACACCCGTACCTCGGCTCTGCTGCTCTGAGGAGTGTTTTTGCTCTGTTTCAGTGTGTGACAGTAGTTCTGCATGTCCTTTATGGACAGCAGCACTTTCTCGGAGCATTCCCTCATCTCGCCGATGGTGTCCGCAGCCTCGATCAGGTCTCTGTACCTCTCTCCCACCATCTGCCGCAGCTCCTCTTTCTTCTGCTCGATCTCCGCGCGCACTTTCCGCTCCACCGCGCGGATTTCATCAGTGCTGTATCGCTCAAACAGCACCGTCGGGTCTTTAATATCGGACACCCGAAGGGACTGAACCGGAACCGCGGCCATCGCTGTTTCCCTGAGCTGCCAGCTGGAAAAAACCCGGAAGTACAGATATCTCCAAACTGCGTTGTATTCCTTCCGCCCGTTTTGAGAGAAGCCACGCCCTCTTCTGGTTTCTGCTCGAAGATAAACCAATAAATATTATAACAGCGTTTCCCTTCCCGCAAAAGTGTACTTAAATGGCATTTTGGTCATTTAAGCACACTAATGAATTTAGCACATAATCTATCCTTAAATGTTTTCAATGTAATTTATTTGAAGCCCAGTTTAACATTATAGTATAACTAACTACTTAAATACTAAAAGAATCGATTCGTGTCGGCATCCAATCCAGACAGTAGAATCTGAAAAACGACACCGAACGTTTAGAGTTTATTAAGACTCATGTTCTGTCTCTGATGATATGCTATTAATTCAACAACTATCTAACCGATATAAACCGATTGACGTATTCCACGTAAACCTTTTACGGAGTCGACTCTTTCGATTCCAAACACTTCGAACAGGCTTCAAAATGTCCGCCAACTTGATAGCGGACCAATCAGTGGCTTCCTCGTGGGAAGTCTGGGCCAATCCTAGTGCAGAGGGCGGCATTTTTCGAAATACGGGTGGGAAAGTGAATAAGCCTTTGCAAACTCCACGTAAACAGAAGGGTCAGAGGGTGTGTTTGGGGAAGACAGAGCGTATTTCTAGACAACGCCACCCAGTGTTTAGTGTGAGCTTTCCTTTAGTCTAGTATTCCTCAATTAAATGTTTTAGAATGTAAAATATGGACAAAAGAAAAAAAAAGTGTGTGATAGGATTAATGTCGATAATTAATTAAAATGTATCAAATTGAATATTGAATTCCGATGTGACGTAGGTTCAGTGCGCATGCGCAGTACTGGCGACATTCCGGGCAGATTGAAACAGGTGAGCTGCAGGTGTATCCCGGAAACTATAGAGAGAAATCAAATAAATCAGGTGAGTTTGGATCTTTTATCGTTTACAACATTACTCTGCTTTTTCTAAACATATAAAAGAATAGTCAAAATACTGAAAAAACGATCATTTCCAGTTTGAGATTATATAAAGATTTATATACATCAGGTCTGATCTGTCAGTGTTTTGGTTTGTCATCACGCGGTGGGATAATGCCCAGCCTGAAGAGTAAACACGTCACGCTTCTGTAACATTATTTATCATCCTTATTTATAAAGGAATATATAAAGTTCAAATGTCATTTAAATCGCTTTATTATAACAGACCTGATTCTACTAATGATTATATTACAGTATGTTGTGTAGACATTATTGTGCTTAACATATTATTATTATTATTATTATTATTATTATTAATAATAATAACCCAAGTTAGACGGAAGATACGCGAGATATTTTATTCAGGTCTCAGTTCTCAGGTCAAGATTATTGTTTTTGGTTCAGCTGTGAACTTCTTTACTTCCTTGTTCCTTGTAAATGTTTCCTGAAGTCTTTGCTCAAGTAGACATGATGATATAGACCATAATGTCAGTGCAAAGTATGCTATAAAACATAATGAAAATATAAGAAAAAAACTATGTTATTATTTAGGTAGTATGTCAAAGTAAGGAATTACTTTTTTTCCTTACAGAAATATAGGAATTACACACTCATAGCATCTTTAAAGAAAAAGCAGAATGCATAGTGTACAATAAGTGGTATTTTTAAGGCTTATCTCAACGGTTTATTTTCTGCTACAATATTATCTCAAGGTTCTTTAAATAATATTTTTTGATAATGTTTTGGAATGAAGGCAAACGTTCTGTCCCGCCTTCATGCAGAATATTAAATTTTTCTGACATCATTTAAAAAATATTTTGTATTTCTAGATTTTTATTTGTACTGTACAAATGTACTTATTTTTCAAAAGGTTAATTCTCAAGAACAAGCTAAAGAAATGTTTCCCAAAGTGAAACATATCTTTATGTTTCATAAACATAAAGAAAATGTTTGTCCTGCAGCCAGGAGTCCAGGAGGGGTCATTTACAACAAAGAAATAAAACAAAGAAATAAAGTTATATATATTATTATATATANTATATATATATATATTAATTAGGCTTACAATTCCCATATTAAATCCTTCTAATTAATATTTACATTTAAAAAGTAATCAGAACCAATAAAACAATGCCATGGGAGTTTAAACAATGGGATATTCTTCATTTATCAATTTTTGTCTTGTGAGTTGATTGAAATTGTGATTTAAAGGTTTTGGTGAGCCCCAAAAGATTTTCATATGTCAGTTTGGGAATAGCTGAGGAAAACAATTCAATTCCAAAGTGGTGATGTTTGACAATGACTTCTTTTCTTCAATAAATCATCCAGCTGTCCAGAAGCACTTTTCATTCTGTGGAAACATATTAATAATTCTAATAATAATAATAATAATAATAATAATTACATCATTATCCTGTGGTAATTTACTCACTGCTTATGCATTTACTGTGACTTTTTCAGGTCAAATATCATCTGTGTTTTTGCTTATCGTCATGGTTGTTAAAGGGACTTTATGTGATTGACACAAACTTTGATATAAAGGTGGCATTACAGTTTTAAGAGAATAAAAGCTATTAAAAAGACTAGATCAATGATGTCATTCTACAATATTTGTTTTAAGTATTCCTTACTTAATAGTGTCACCAGATTGCCATATACTGTATTCAGAGATATAATGTTATTTAAAAAATGTGGGATGTTTATGTGGTATTTTTAACGGCCTTCTAAAAGATGCCAATAGTTTTTATTTTGAGTATATAATCACAGAGGTTTTCTATAGGGAATTCTAAATACACTATAAGCTAAAAATTTGTGGACACCTGACCATCACATTCATATATGCTTGATGAACATCCCATTCTGGATTTATTTCCCCTTTGCTGTTATGAAAGCTCCACTCCTCTGAGGGGGCTTTCCACTAGAATTTGGAACATGGCTGTGGGGATTTGTGATCTTACATCAGATGAGGAGGCCTGGCAGACAGTTGAGGTTGAGTTCAGGGCTCTGTGCAGGACACTCAAGTTCAACCATCTCAAATTGGCAAACAATGTCTCTATGGAGCTCAATTCATGCGTACAGAGGCATTGTTACGCTGGAACAGGTTTGGTGATGCCACTATGCACAAAGATATTCTAGACAGATCTGTGCTTCCAAGTGTGTGAAAACAGTTTAGGGTAGTTTCACATCATGGGTGTCCACATACTTTTGGTCATATGGTCAAGAAATATATCAGCAGCTCTGAAAAATATCAGCAGTTTTTTTTTTTTTTTTTTTTTTTTCCTTCAATCACAGTCACGATGTCTCAGGGCAACCTGGATCAGCAGTTTCAGAACCAGGTGAATGATGTTTTCACCCGGCTGCAGTCCAAGCAGATGTTTCAGTCTGACTGGGACATCGCCTCCTTCGCCATTTTTTTCATTTTCATCGGTGAGTCAGTGCAGCTTGCAACTGGGTGTGGGAGTCAAAACTATTTTAAAGAAGCGTATATTAGAATGTCTGGGTCAAACCGGAACAAACCTGCTATGTACAAAGGTGGAGGACATGATACTCTACTGTGTTTATCTAACACAGTCTATTTGAAGGACAAATCGTGGAGGATCTAATACACCAGGTTAACAAAACAGATCTGTAAAGTGTCTTCAAGATTTGAGAATTGAATCGGATTTATCTCCCTATAGAGAACAGCACTGTTGAATATTCCAGTGTTATTGCTTTAAAATTGTTGATAAATTTTTTTATAACCGTATGGCTCTGACTTACTATAGTGTCTGCTATACAGTGAAAGCTTTACCAAAGCTAAGGAAATCATAAAAAGACTGAAAATGTGTTCTACAGTACTGTGCAAACGTCTTGAGCAGCCCTTCATATCTTACTTTCAAAGACCTTCTTGTTTCCAGACTGTTTTTTAAGGTAGTAATGATGAATAGATTTTCATGCTTCCTAAAGGGCTCTTTGGCTCTCATTTTCAGTCCAGTTCCTGTAACTGACCACTTCCAGGGGAATGTTTTTGGTTTGTGAGAAACAGGTGCAGATGATGACAGATGATCAGGCTGGTGATTAGTATACTGCTGACGCTTAGTGCTGAGTGCTTGGAACAGACGAGAGGGGAAATGAGGTTGCTGCTGAGAATTCTATCTTAAGGCAATTTGCAGCCTGTCATAGTAAAACATTTACATTTAGGCATTTGGCAGACGATCTTATCCAGAGCGACTTACAAAAAGTGCTTCAAAGTTTACATCACTGGATAGATACTTACACTGGGTTAACTAGGTCAATAACTAAGTGTCCTTAGTCTAACACAACTGGGAAGGGGGGGTTAGTCCTGTAAGTACTGGAGAAATAGGTACGTTTTGAGTCGTCGTTTAAAGATCGTCAAAGTCTCTGCTGTACGGACATCTAGAGGAAGGTTGAAAACGAGACGTGCTGCTGCATTCTGGATCAGTTGCAGAGGACGAGTCGTGGACAGAGGCAGGCCAGCCAGGAGTGAGTTGCAGTAGTCCAGTCTTGAAATAACAAGGGACTGAACAAGCACCTGAGTAGCCTGTGAAGAAAGAAATGGGCGGATTCTTCGGATATTGTAAAGAAGAAATCTACAAGAGCGGGTAAGGTTAGCGATGTGTGGGGAAAATGACAGATGATTGTCCAAGGTTACCCCAAGATTGTGGGCGGTGGCTGAAGGAGTGATTTGATTGTTGTCCAGGGATAGCATAAGATGTTGACCTGGGGATGAGTCACCAGGGATGAACAACAGTTCGGTTTTACTCAGATTGAGTTTCAGCTGTTGAGCTGCCATCCAGGATGAGATATCTGCCAGACATGCTGCGATATTACATTTCCTTAATGTAATATGAAGAAATAAGGGTAGCTCAAAACTTTTGTACAGTACTTTATAACAAAGAAAAAATGTGTAGTAAGCAAAACTGCTTGCTTATAACTGCTGTAATTTACTGTAAGTGAAACTAACTAATTTGTGAATGAATACTACATATTTCCATTAAATGTTCACACATAATATAAATGTTATGACCTTTTTAATTTGGTAAAAATGAACTATTGGTTATTTGTCCTAGTTAAGAGGAGAAAACACTTTGTGACTCTGTATAACATCAGACCACACACACCTTCATGTTCTAATCCTTACTCGACACACATTAGCAAGGTGCATATAAAGTGCTGTGAGTATGAAATACTGAAAGAGTGTTAAATCTGTGCTGTCCTTTCCTCAGGTATGGTCCTGCTGCTCTTCATTCTGGTTCTTATACGCTGCTGTTGCTGCTGCTGCCTCTGCGATGAGAAGGTACTACTGGAGATTCGTTTTATAGAACTTTTACAACAATTTTAATGCACACCCACAATGCACTGTTCTCTTGGCTAACCAGAACAATCTTTTTTTTTCCTTCTCACTATTTACAGCCTAAAAGGCATAAAGTGGGCGTGGATAACATGGCCATGGAGCCGTAAAAACTCAAGACCGATGTCCAGCATACCGCCTTTGCACATGATGCCTTTCAAAATACTCTTTAAAACTCTATTTAAAAAAAAAAAAATGCTGTAACTTGCTGCAAAAAGTGTATGAATATACTGAATATAAAATAATGTACACTCTAAGACAAAAAAAAAAAAATTGGATGCCCCTGGATGCACTTATATTGCCGGCAATGCACAAATTGAATCACTGACACGTCGGATTATGAGAAACGTACCCACCAAGTCTGAATCAATTTGATTGGTTTCTTCTGGGTGCAACTATTTTTTTTTGGAAGACACTGAACTATTTTTAAGGGCGGTCTAGGGATAACTTTTTTTGATTTAACTTTTTTTTTTGTCTTAGTGTGTATTAGAAGAGAATGTTTAAAAAGGATCCATGGATATTTTATTTAGTTGTACTTAATTTATCTTTTACAATTAAGGATTGATTCTTTTATGTAAAACATTTTAAAGTGTAAAAAATGGAATCGTATTCTATTTCCTGCTTGCATTCTTGCATTCAAATATGTATATTTATGATTCTGTGTAAACTGTATAATATAGTTTGTTTGGTTGATTTATTTGATAACACATGTCACTAGCACAGAGTTTCATTTGGTCATGCTTTTCAACAGTCTCGCCTGTCTACTACTTTCTGAAACTACTGTTCAATAAAGTTAATCAACAACTTCTAGTAAAGAATGGAGAATTCATTAGGGCTGTGGTTGAAGTTATAGATTAAGCTCGTCTTTATGCTGAGCAGCTTTACAGCTCTATCTGTTTTAGATAAAGTAAGCAAGCTGTGCTCCTGAGGTCTACACTCTCACCTCTACTGCATATTGAACACACTATGCCGGACTTGAGCAAGTCATTGGGATAGACATAGCCTTGAGTTAATTCTATAGTTCCAAATGATTATTATTTATTATATAGGTCTCAGTCTGTGCAATCAGTTCAACCACTTTCATGTATGAGAGGTGTTCAAGTCAAATCAGGACTTCTGATACAGAATAATTTCTCTATATAATCCACTTCTGCATTAAAGCATTTATTCCAGGGTTTCACTAGTGCTTGTAAACAATCAAGGTTTTCTCTCTACAACGGGAGTGGAAGACGGTTTTTCAGTCCGTCAGAGCCATGATCGAAATGCCTGCTTCACATCTGAAACACATAGGGCAGGACAATAGGGATGATGTGGCAATGACCCCATGCTGAGCTCCTGCAAGGTACATGTGTTGCAGCAACCAGTATGAGATCAATCAGAATGATCAAACCAGTAGGGATGGGAATCAACTAGCCGCCATCGGATACAATATCACGTCACCTCCAGTAGGTGCTCATTCAATTAAAATTGCGATTCTATAATTAGCAATTTTATAAATATCCTGATTCTATATTACATCCCCCCCCCTAATTTGTTACAATTTTAAACCTTTTAAAAGTTTAATACATAATTAAATGTAGCCTGTTCCTTATAACATTACATTAGTACTCTCGCTTAAAAACCAGGAGCAGCATTTGAACAATACAAACTAACTTCAAATGCAAGAGTTTAACAATTAATTTTCAATTAAATTAAACAAAAAAGCTCAATGTTTCTAAGCAGCACATATATCCGTCAGCTGCCACAATTATTTCTAATAATTAGCAAATTATTCACTTCTTCCACACAGGATGAACATGTGTAAATAGTTCAGACTGCACCACATGTAGGCTTATAAAGAAATGGAGACATTTCACTTCTCAAATGCCCTCAAAACCTCAAAACTCAACTTGACCGAGAAGGCGCAGGTGGAGTGGCTGTGAGCCGTGCACAATTTTCGGCTAATTTGCACTAGCAGTAATTTTGAGACTGGTGCAAGCTTGTGCAATGGGTGGGTTTAAGACTAATTTGAGTTTGGAGAAAAAAAGGCATTGGAAGCTTTTAAGGTGTACAGTTTTTGATAATGTAATGCCATGGAAATGCTTTATTGTGCGCATTTGGGTGCTTCTGCGCTCGGTACAGAATCGTTTATATCCGAGGCTGATCACTGGTCACAGCTAATAAACTGAAGATCCAACAATTCTGGTTCCTGGCCGATCGACTCGTTTGTCTCCATTATAAATATGAAAAGTATTTTGGAGTCAGTGTGGAGATAAATGAACGAACATACAAGAAAATCATGATTCATAACTGAATTGATATTTTTTTTACCCTCTCTCAAAAAAGATTTGGTTTTTTTTTCTGGAGAGTGTTTCAATGACTCAGTGTTCAACTGCCACCTCAGATGGGATTGTCATTAATGGACATACGGTCATTTTTAAAACATTTGCAACATTCAAATATTTCACTGAGGCTAATGGTCTCATCACCGTACTGTGTACTTGAAGTCTTCGGTTTTATGTCTTTATTCACAAGAAATTTCATCACAGGTCTCGGTTTGACTTGAACACCCTTTGTTCATGTACTTCCATAAACAGGTTTCTGACTGCAACAATTTGAACAAAATGAGTTATTAAAAACAGTATGTGAGAAACCGTGGTAAATAAACACAGGGGCTATTTACAGCACAGACAAAAGCCTCTTCCTGTGAAAGCGGTCGGTTCTTGTGACAGAGTGATGAGAAGTGACAGAATACCAGACTAGACCGGCTTTTGCATAAAATAGAATAATTTAACTGAGAAGACATGGACTTTATGGGCTTCCACACGTTTATTGCACAATTATTAATGTTAACATAAGACAATATGTAAAGGAAAAGCATCGTTTTATCTCATCATGGTCAAGTCATTAGTCGGTGTTGGAATGGTCAAATGAACAAAAATAGAGCAAAACAAAAATCATGGTTTCTTTTTATCATTTGTATAAATAAAGCATAACAATAATTTAGAAAATAAAGCATGGCTTGCATTAAATGAGTAAGATAAACAAACAGGTCCATCATGCAATATATGGAATGTTCAGTATAGGTATAATAATGATTTTTCCTAGTAGCTAAACTAGTCATGTAGTGTGCCGCTCACACTATGGTCAAACGTTTGTGGACACCTGATCCACTTACTGAACATCTCATTCTTTGGCAAGGAGACCTGACACATTTCAGATCACCCCAAAGGTATTTATTTGGGTTGAGGCCATGGCTATGTTCAATTCATCCACCCCACCCATGTGGTCATGGCGCTCATTTTGTGCCCACGGGAACATGTTTCAACCTCTTAGTTCAAGTGAATGGAATCCCATACAACTGTGTGCTCCCAAGTTTGTAACACCAGCTTCAGAAAGAACCACATATGAGTGTCCAAATACTTTTGACCACAGTGTACAACTATAGAAATCAGCAAAATGTGCTCAAAATGCCCAAAGTGAAATGTATGTACACGGTATCCCCTCTATCTAAAATGTTTCTTTCAAATTAAGACATTAACCCAAAAAAAGTGTCTACGATTAAATGAAATGTATCACGGACCATTAAATGAGTTTTAGACATGATTACGTGTGATGATAAAAAGAAAAACACTGCTAACCAGGTTTTGATCATAGCTCTCAGATAATTCAAACATTTCGCAGTTCTTTTCTTAAAAACAATAACGGAACAACAGAAATTTACTTCACAATTTAACAACAAATCCACACATCAAACCTAATATTCATACACTTACAATGATAAGACTCGGCCTGAATGTGTATACATTCTATCCAGTTATGTTGTACATACACTGCCTGGCCAGAGAAGAAAAGAAAATTGCACATAAGATTTCATTCGATCACATTTCTTCTTTGATTACAGCACACGCCGTGCGGCCAGTTCATATGTTAAAATGATTCCTTGCGTCAAGAACCACTCTTTCACACTTTGAGTCCTGGAATATGCCTGTGCCATCAAGGAAGAAAACACAGCTGTTCAGACCCCATCCCAATGTGTGTGTGTGTGTGTGTGTGGAAATGCTCATACTTTCACTATTAAATATAGCTATGTTTTTGCTGTTGATTTTTTTTTTTTACCATGCAACTTCACCAAGTGTTTAAGTGATCTTGATTAATGATTCTTTTTCAAATGTAAAATTTCTTACACAGCATTTAAAAGATCAGCACTATCCTTCCTGGTTTTTTATAATGTGTTTAAGGGTTTTTAATCCGGTTTCAGTCATGTCAAACCTCCTTAGTTGTCTTTGCAGCCCAATATTTTGACCCTTTTAAAAAGTTGATGGCCAGGCAGTGTATGCGAATTCACAGCTGGCCCTAAAGCAAATAATACATGGATTCATTACATGAGATTTTTTCTATTGTGTAGATAATATATATTTAGATTTAGATTTAATTCTGCACGTACAATATGAATTTATATCTTTGGTCAGCTTAAAATGGCCTGTAGTTCCAGAAGCTGGAGAATACAGAAATCTGCAATGTCAAAGAGAAACAACAAAAAACAAATCACTGATTATGCTGTAATCATTATTTTAAATAACGGTTGTATTGACTCCTCCTTAACTGGGTTATTAGAATCACTTCATTAAAACTCACAAACAATATACGACACGATATTTGAAATAGTTACCAACACTCAACAGCCCTGTGCTACAACAATATCAATGAGAATTCTCCAGCTACTAATGAGGCCATGTTTAACTCCAGACTCAGCAACATCTGAAAATGTGTCTGGTTTGCTCCGTTAGCTCACAGATATGGGTATAAAATTGCTATGGAATCCACTGTTAAAAACACCCAGCTGCATATCATGATAAAGTTTATCAAGAGCTACAGTGTAAGCAATTTACGTAGAGCTTTAAAGGGGGATTTGTATAGAATCTTTGTATTTGTTCTTGAACGAGGTGGGATACCCCCCCCCCTGGACGGGCTGCCAATTCATTGCAGGGCACACACACTCCCATTCACCACTCTCATTGATCATTGAGGTTTGTTGACAATAAAGTTATTGGTTGCTTTACATCCCAATAAGCCCTCATGTCCGTGTCTCCCCCTTTTAGTTATGTTTTCATAGTTCGTCCTGCCGGAGACCCTGCCTGCGCTCTGCACTAAATATACATTCACTTATACATTATGTGACTGTGACCATACTGTATCTACCCGTTATCTCTCTTTCTCTTAAATATTATTACTCTAACTGCAGATGTCGGAGACACTCACCTTATCTTTGAGTTGCTGGCAGAGCTGTAGTGAGATGGTGAAAAACACCAGTGTGTCGTTCAACCACGGCACCACACACTCCACTTTGTGCACGTGGCTCACTTCGAACTTAGTGTTGTTTAGTTCACTGTTGGTAAAACTATTGTTAATTTTTTTTTTTTACAACTGTGATTTCATTCAAAAAGGTAATTATTATTATTATTATTATTATTATTATTATTATTAATATGGTTGCTAATATGATCACTGTTATTATTAAAACACTTCTGAACATCAGAAAAGTGCAAAGCTCTAAATAAAAATTCTCAGAAATAATAAGAACTACTTACAACATCGCTCCAGGATTATGCATAACTGAACTTCCAGCTGGCTTGAAGTTCTATGGTTTTAAAAAAAATACATACAGACGTTTTATTATTGTAAATTATGAGCTTAACATTCTACTTCATAATTATTCTATTTTATGCAGTATACATCATTTGTGTAACTCAGCACTGCTGTCAATATGGGCTGTACAGATTCAATTAAAATGAACTTACAGTAAGTGGATGTATAAGAAAAGACTGAGGCTGAACAAACACATCTCCGAATGTTTTTACTGTCATGTACCAGTATTGTGAGGTTAGCTGCTATATTAAACAAAGTATTATTATGCATAAACTAAGTTGGTGTTCCAACTGTGTACATGTTTGTGAGTGACTAATTCCAGGAAATGAAAAATGATGGTATCTATGCAAGTATCTTTACTTCCTATACTATGATATACTGTAGTTCAACACGAGACATGTACAAATTGCTCTAAAACCTCAAACCAGCCTGTTCTGGATTCTATCTCATCTGGTATGATGAAAAAATAATAAACAAAATCTGTCTTTGCCTCCATACCTTAGTAGTGTTAGGCTGAAGTACGTGCAGTTGATAGATGGTCAGACAGAGTTTGCTGAGATTTATGTATAAATTCACCATCACGTCGCCAGGCATCGGGGGAGTGAACATTCTCTGAGAAGAGAAAACCAGAAAACTTCAGGAAGGACATGAAAAAAAAGGTTTCAATACAGCGAACAAATCTGAAACAAGTCTTTCTGATGCAAATGATGTTTATGCACAACTTGTCAACTCGGAATCTATTTAAAAGAGCTACTCCCGAGCCCATAACACACAAAGCAATAACGTGGGGGAGGATCTTCGTATACGAGATCACAATAGAGGAAATATCTAATTGGCTTGATAAAGTCAAAAGGTTTAGAAAGGACAACAAGCAAGGGCCTAAAAATGTCTAAAAAGTGAATTTTGCAAAATAGGCGCCCTTTTAAATGCCTTATCTAAACACAAACTTATCTAAAACTGAAATTTTCAGGCAAAACAGTGTTTCTTCTATTTCACAATGGTTTTTATATAATGCTTTACTCATTCCACTTGTGCCTCAGAGAGAAATCAGTAATGATTAACGTAGCAAACTGAAAATATAAACCACAGCAGAATCAGATACCCCTGGTGTCCAGGCAAGACAAAAACATCATGTCATTAATAATGCTTTAGCGTTTAGGTTTTTATTTTTACCATTAACCCGGTGGAAGCGAGTTCAGGTAGAGTCATAGTAGCTGGTGTAGTAAGACGATTGCGCGCTCGCGTTAACTGCATCATCACAGCATCCATCAGCTACAACAAAACACCACACATCAGGTTAGACTTTAATCTTCCTGTATCATCAGTAATCTCTTTGTTCTAACAAGGGTCATCGCCAAATTCACACACTCCATTTAATTTACTTACTAGCATGTTTTTTAATACTGAGAGAAAAATATATGAACCCAGATCAAGCCATCACTGACATATAATTTTTTTTTTTGTGGTTTGTACAGTAGCAATATTTTCCCTCCATTTTTGAGGTGAATTGTATATAATGAGGAACTACAGATTTGTTCAATGACCTTTGAACATTTTAAGACTTGCCTAAGACACTATTACTTCCTCTACTGTTTTAAATGCACACTTGTAGATGTGTTTCCCCTTTAAAAAAAAAAAAAAAAAAAGAATCCCGTTCCCTCTATGAACAGAAACAGACAAATGTTCCTGATGGAGTACTGGAAAAACCAGTACGATAGCAACCAGGAAGAGAGGGATAGTTGGTTTCCTCTGTTTTGTTGACGGAAACACAACACCACGACTGTCTGTTGCAGCAGAGTGTGTTAAATGAGGGGTCAAATGTAATGTATCATCTTGCGCTCAGCTTACAATCAACAATGCTTCCTAGTCACGGGTTCATATACATAAAAAAAATATTATTTACATTTAATTTATTCATATTTTTTTCTGGAATGTGAGGGCAATGCAAGACGGCAAAGAAAAACCGTACTTAAACTGTGGCAGTGACGAACCTTATTGACCTCAGCGCCGGTTTTAAACTGATAACTCTCATCACGGCTGCTGAGCAGCTGAAGCGCTTGGTTCACATGGTTCCTGGCATCCTGGATCTGTGAGCAAACACATGTTAGTACACTGAGCAGCATTAGCATTTAACCATGAAGGGACACTTCATGACCTTAAGCTTTTACTCAAAAACAAGAATATGCATACATTTACATTTAGGCAGATGCCCTTATCCAGAGTGACTTACATTTTTAACCCCTTATACATCTGAGCTGTTTGAGGATTAAGGTTCTTGCTCAAGGGCCCAAAAGGGACAACACGGTGGTTGTGGTATTTAAACCTAGGACCTTCCGAACCGTAGTCCAATGCCTTAACCCCTGACCCGTACCACATGCATTCAATTAATAAATAATAAACTGATAAAAGTTTAATGTTTAGTTCAATACTCAATCCAAACACATTATAAAGCATGCAAGGTTGAAGTGAGCTGCCAAAAAACTGAAGAAACAAAAAATGTGTTGAAAAATATATGGTACAGTATTTTGTATATACTGATATACAGTGGTACCTCGGTATACGAAGAACGTTCGCCTTAAGAACTGAAATTTTGCAGTAATGCAAAAATATGATTATAGGGTTGTAAATTGGTAATATTGGTAATATTCTGGGTGGCTGGAATAGATTATCTGCATTTACATTATTTCCTGTGGGAAAATGCATTTCGCGAGACGGAATTTCACCTTAAGAACTCGCCTCCAGAATGGATTAAATTTGTTTGCCGAGGTATCACTGTACTAATATTATGTACATCATATTTAAGCAATATCACTGAGCAAGAGTTCAAAAAAAGGCTACTGAATATATCAGCACAACTGTGATTCATTTGTAGCCAGTATTTCGGAAAAACACATAACTGCTAATGGATCAATTAATCAATGTACTATGAATTGATTCATCTGAGATCATACCTGTTGTAATTTCCACTGTTTATCCTCTCGGAATGTGAAATGCATGACCTGAGTGCTTTTAGCCACCTTAATATTGATATCCTGCAAAGTATCATCACGATACAATCAATCAAGCCCGAATCAAAATCCTGTATTCAAACAAGAGACAAAGACTGTAGCAAATGTTAAATTATTTTCATTGTGGACATTGTTTAAACAGCACATTTCATTAATTTTCAATCATTTTACAGCTGTCCTGACAAAACAACAGCTTTGCATTTATTTATTTATTTATGCATTTATTTAAGCATCATTCACAAATACATATTATGACTCGAATTGATTAAGTTCTTTAAATGAGTTAGCATGTTTACTAAAAAAGTTAGTTTGTGTGATAATTAGTCAACTCCTGTCAAATATGAAGCTAGTTTTCAAGATGGTTTGTGGGTCAACCGTTTGTATTCCTGCTTGTGGATTAGCCTGTTAAAAGATTAATATGTTGTGTGTCCACATTATATCATATATAATGATACTTTATGTGTATAATCTGTTTAAGTATAATCCTAATCCACATGTTAGTCTGTTTGTCAGGTAGTCAGTCAAATATGAAGCTAGTCTTTGTTGAGGTTTTAATGTTAGCATGTGGGTTAGCAACATGCTATGCTGTACTTTTTGTGTTAAATTATGTTTTTTGTTTTTTACTAAACACTTAAACTAGTGTGTTAATTTGTCTGTTTAACTACTCTGGAGTGTTTACTAAGGTGTTAACATGTCAGCTAGACTGTTAAATATGTTGCTAGTCATTTCAACAGTTCAAGTTAAGTTTATTACTACTTTGTATATGATACACAAAATATCACTGAAATAAAGTGTTATCATTTTAATTGTAATGTAGGTTAGTAGGTATGTCAGCAGGTTCGGGTAGTTTGCTGGTTAGTGAGGTTTCCTTTAATGCCTGTTGATGACTAGCCAAGAAAACTGATTTGACACATTTGATATTCTTGTTTTCCGCAGACACGGAAAACAAGAATATCTGCTATATATTTTTGCAATACCCAAGTTGGCAAGTTATCATTTTCTGACACACACGGTTGTCAATAACAAAGTATTTAAAATGAAAACCTCTATATAACCTTGTTTTAGAAGCTTTGAACTTCCGTGTTTAACCCAAAACATGTCATTTCTAAAATCGTGTCTAAATTTTTGTTCCCATCACTAGCACTAGTTTAGTCCATTTTTGGAGGTAATATTTTAAATTTGAAATTATGCAGATAAATATAATTAAAGTGCTCTAAAAATGTTCAAGCTTTGTGTACAAGAGCTGTGTGTGGGAAGCTGTTGGGTTCGCTGCATCTGCTTTTGTGCGCTACTTTTTTGTTTATTGTATTGTATTTCTGTACTGTCTTATGAACTTATTCAATAAGTGTATGTACAATCAGATATTGTTTGGACAGATGACAATGTGTGGTGGTCAACTACTGAAATGAAACTTAAACTAAATGTTTTTTTTTTTATAGTTGTTTATAATGTTTATGAACTTCAACATGCATTATAATTAAAAAAGTTATATTGCATGCAAAAGTTAACACTTTTTCTCCCTTGATCTACTTTACTAACATTATTTGCTGTTTGACTCCTTAAAAATCATAGCATGAGTTTACATGTCATTGATTCTAAATTACATACTAAAATTCCCACAAACAGAACAGCAGGCTGATTATCCATTGTGACAAAAATATGGGAGGGTAGAGTTATAGCTTTTGCAAATTTATGCAAAAGTCATACTGACACAACCAAACAATTTTGGAATATGTGCTTTTTAACAACCTTCTGACTCAAAGAAAGCATACGGAAAAAATATTCCCTCTCAGTTTGTAATGCTTTCTGCTCCGTTTGAAAAACTGCATCTTATTTTGCTGTCAAACTGTTTATATGACCATGTATAAAATCCCAATAATTGGAGGCAATGATGAGAATACAATGACCAAATTGTCATGTTGATCAACTGGTTTTAACTTAATAACACCTAATTTAAAAAATCAAACATCCTCTTTCACTGAAAACCTTGTGCAAATCGCTGAATTTCTGCCACAACTAACTAAAGGAATACGAGTGAGTATGAAACACCAAGATAACACTTACAGCCTGAGTCAGAGCATCTCCCTGTAGAGTGAGGACTCCTTTCACCTGGTCCATGCTAAACAAAACAAGACAATCATACAAGCTTGTTAATAAGATTGTAGATTTCTATGCTAATTATAAGTAACCATGTCCTAGTTACAGGTTTCGAATGAATTACTCCGTCCTTAAAGTACTTTCACCATTTTAAAGATCATTATACTTTAACATAAATGATTTGTCATTAGTACTAATGCTTGCTATATACTGTAAATGTCGACAATGCCACCATCTCAACCTGTTTAATGCTCTAAAAGTGGGAGTGGGATGTGGGAAAGACAGTGAAGGTGGACTCATCCGAGAACAATAAATATTTCACATTGTCCACAGCCCAATATGTTCGCTGAAACCGACATTTAGCATCAGCAAGAAAGACCAAAGATTTGGCTATAGCAGCCCGGCCATGTACAGTCGTGGCCAAACGTTTTGAGAATGACACAAATATTAGTTTTCATAAAGTTTGCTGCTAAACTGCTTTTAGATCTTTGTTTCAGTTGTTTCTGTGATGTACTGAAATATAATTACAAGCACTTCATACGTTTCAAAGGCTTTTCTCGACAATTACATGACATTTATGCAAAGAGTCAGTATTTGCAGTGTTGGCGCTTCTTTTTCAGGACCTCTGCAATTCGACTGGGCTGCTCTCAATCAACTTCTGGCCCAAATCCTGACTGATAGCAACACATTCTTTCATAATCACTTCTTGGAGTTTGTCAGAATTAGTGGGTTTTTGTTTGTTCACCCGCCTCTTGAGGATTGACCACAAGTTCTCAATGGGATTAAGATCTGGGGAGTTTCCAGGCCATGGACCCAAAATTTCAACGTTTTGGTCCCCGAGCCGCTTAGTTCTCACTTTTGCCTTATGGCACGGTGCTCCATCGTGCTGGAAAATGCATTGTTCTTCACCAAACTGTTGTTGGATTGTTGGAAGAAGTTGCTGTTGGAGGGTGTTTTGGTACCATTCTTTATTCATGGCTGTGTTTTTGGGCAAAATTGTGAGTGAGCCCACCCCCTTGGATGAGAAGCAACCCCACACATGAATGGTCTCAGGATGCTTTACTGTTGGCGTGACACAGGACTGATGGTAGCGTCACCTTTTCTCCTCCGCACAAGCCTTTTTCCAGATGCCCCAAACAATCGGAAAGAGGCTTCATCCGAGAATATGACTTTACCCCAGTCCTCAGCAGTCCATTCAACATACTTTTTGCAGAAGATCAATCTGTCCCTGATGTTTTTTTTGGAGAGAAGTGGCTTCTTTGCTGCCCTTCTGGACATCTGCCAAAATTCTTCGCCTCACTGTGCGTGCAGATGCGCTCACACCTGCCTGCTGTCATTCCTGAGCAAGCTCTGCACTGGTGGCACTCCGATCCCGCAGCTGAATCCTTTTTAGGAGATGATTGCTGGACTTTCTTGGATGCCCTGAAGCCTTCTTAACAAGAATTGAACCTCTTTCCTTGAAGTTCTTTTAGGTGCAATCTTAGTAGCCACAATATCCTTGCCTGTGAAGCCATTTTTATGCAACGGTTTGCACACGTTTCTTTGCAGGTCAACATGGTTAACAATGAAAGAACAATGATTTCAAGCATCAGCCTCCTTTTAACATGTCAAGTCTGCCATTCTAACCCAATCAGCCTGACATAATGATCTCCAGCCTTGTGCTCGACAACATTCTCACCTGAGTTAACAAGACGATTACTGAAATGATCTCAGCAGGTCCTTTAATGACAGCAATGAAATGCAGTGGAAAGTTTTTTTCAGGATTAAGTTCATGTTCATGGCAAAGAAGGACTATGCAATTCATCTGATCACTCTTCATAACATTCTGGAGTATATGCAAATCGCTATTATAAAAACTTAAGCAGCAACTTTTCCAATTTCCAATATTTATGTCATTCTCAAAACTTTTGGCCACGACTGTACATTGACGATGTGTAAAGATTTGCTGTCTTGGTCACAGATGCGCCAGCGAGACGCGCACCAAGAATGTGTCCTCTTTTGAACTCTGATATGTCACCCATGATGTTGTGTGCATTGCAATATTTTTAAGCAAAACTGTGCTATTAAAAAACTGTGCTAATTAAACCTTCACACTCTGCTCTTACAGATGGAATGTGCAGTCAATGAAGATCGGCCACCAGGCTGGTCAAATTTAGCCATAAAACCTCCAACATTAATTTGGCCGGTGTTTCAGTTTCATTGTCCAACCCCTGTATGTATTCATGTTAATGAGCGTAATTATTTTTAACATTAAAGTAAAGTCCTGCTCATGTGGCTTTCTTTCGAAAAAAGAAAAACAAACCTTTCATAAAAAAAATTAACAATGTGTGAACTTGTGCTTCCTAGACTCTTTCTGTAAAATGCTATTATTTGAATAAAGTTCTTGTATATTTATGTATATCCCTAGTCCATATTTTAGCATATGATGACCTTTTTTTCTTTTTTTTTTAATGCAACCCAGAATTTTCATGTTTCCTCACTGCACCAAAACAACATACTGATCTTGTAAACTGGCTGTTGCAGTAGGTCAGATAAAAAATAGGTCAGATCTCAGTAAAGCTGATATTTTAGCTTGCTTGTTGCTTATGAAAAGCTAGGTTTGTTTCTTTTTCTACATCAAACTTCCTAATCTGACAATAACATAAATATGCAGTATCAGAATTGCTCACTTGTGTGCCGTGCTGATGCAGCCTAAGGGGGGATTTCTTCATATTATTATTTCTCCTTCTCCCTCTACATTTCTGATTTATGCATAAACTTACTATATACAGTATTTACTGACATATAGTACTGTACAAAAGTCTTGACCCCCCCCCCCATTTCCTCATATTAAACAAAATTTAATTGTGCAGACTAAATCAAAGAAATGTGAACAAATGTTTTACCGTGTTTACAAATGTTTTATACCTGCAGAGACACAAACATTTCTTGTTTATTTAACAACCTAAGAAGCAACCTCAGTAGTTCCCCTCATGCTAATCTGTCCCAACCACTCAGCATTCAGCATCTCCAGGACGATATAGTACTAATCACCGGACTGATCATCTATCATCATCTGCACCTGTTTCTCACTGCTCACTTTTTTTTTTTTTTTACTTCTTCAGCGGGTCAGGACTGAAAATTAACAAATTTGCCAAGTGTGAGAGCCATAAAAGCACACAAAACATACAAAAAAGTCTGACTCTTTGGAAGCAAAATATTCTTCATATTCTTCAATGACTCATGATTTTTGAACTGTGCTGTACAAACTTATGATGTCATGATGCTGATTATAGCGACTAAGCAGTTTTGCTTAAACACACACTACACATGGAAAATCTTATCGGCACTATTTGGAGCTTTGTAGCCACGGCACTTACAAAATTGCACAATTCACTGCAATAGGTCAGGGAATAAATAAGGTATTTTAAAGGTTACTGAATATCTATTAGGGATGGAAATCACCAGCGGCCTCCCAAAATAAAATAATCACAATACCTAGGTACTCATACAGGTCATTTTGTGATTCTGTTAGTATCATGATTTTGTAAATGTCCTGGTTCGAACATTCTCATACATACAGAATGCTGTGCTGTGGGAATAAGAGTGCACTACCTGCAGGGTTATACAGGAACAGCAACTTTTTACCAGAAAAATATGGAAATTTAAAAATGTATTTTGGAGTCATAAGTGTGGCAATAAGTAAACTACCACATTAAGAATTGCGATACAGAACTGAATTGATATCCTCCCATCTCTACTATTTATAGAGATATTTATAAGGAATACAAAGTAGGATATGGTTTCAGACCTTAACTTAAACCTTCAGCTATTTCGGATTCCTGCAAATCCAGTACTTTGTTTTGGAAGGGCACACGAGGCGACAATGTTTGGTAGCCATAATAAATAATTGCTCTATGTTTTGTATTTATTAAACTACTTTACATGCATTTTATCATGTCTCCTTAGATTAACACATCGCACATGAGCAAAAGGACACAAACTATCTAAAAGCCAGTAAACATAAATAACTTCAATGGTATCCACATAGTGGTTAAGCAACAAAGACACTTACGTGGAGCTGCCAAGAATAAAGTTCTCTTGTTTGAGCTGACCCTCCATCCCTGGTGTGGGCACCGAAAAACGTCTCAAAGCTTCCTGAAACGAAAATGTTCATACAACATTTAAGGAAAATGGATCACAATCATCCGAGCTGTTCATGCTTCATCTAAATGAATACAGTTACTACCTTCAGAATATCCTGGAGCTGCTTCAAGACAGCATGGACCTCCTCTTTAAGGAGCCAGTTGAACTCTTCCTCCTGTGTGAGAGATCAGGATGTCACAAAAACAGCATTTCGTAATTCATTCATGAGAATATGCGTCATTCAGATTTCTGCATTAAACAAAAATGCCTGAAAGGCATTGTCAATGTTTGGGTGATTTTAGCTAAGATAAAAAAAGAAATGTACTGTATTTACACCATAAGGGCTGGATACTGACATCTTAAAGAAAAAATAAATGCATGTTATTTGGAACAGGACTGCCATAATAAATGATCTGGTCTGATCATCTGCCTCTGTGTCCAATCAACTCCCTGTTCATCATCAGTGCAGTAACAGACCAGATAGGGCTGATGAAGTAAACAGAGCAGCTAACAATAACATAGCATACACATTAGCCTTACCAGGACAGCTCTCTCGGCCTGACTCGCAGCGGACATTTTTGAGAGTTCAGACACACCAGTCTGATCTACACCGATTACAACCATTTAAGCTGAAATCCGCTCAGAAAAGACGCTGCAATAATAAACGGTTCTGTTTAGGACAGCTCTTAGCCACGCCCACTCAAGGCTTCACTTCCGGTGAGATAGGCCACGCCCTCTATTCGCCATCTGTTTCTACTATGGAACTAGATATATACAGTGTGTGCGTGTAATTTTTTCTAAATCATTATATGTTAGTTTTTTAAGCAACAAATAATAATAATAATAATAATAATAATAATAATAATAATTATTATTATTATGATGATAACAGTAATAATAATAATAATATATAAAGAAAACTTTTGTCATACTGTATATTGTCTGCTTGAATGTGTTATGTGTTTGTTCTCTATATGACTGGTGGAGTATACTCTTGGAATTTATAAATGTATAAAACTCACTCACTCATCTTCCATACCAGTTTATCCTGCATACAGGGTCGAGGGGGACTTGGAGCCTGGAGACTTAAGTGGACAGGGTGCCAATCCATCGCAGTGCACACACATTCATCCAATACAGGTATGTTTTTTTGGGAGCACCAATTAAAGTAATCTGCATGTCTTTGAACTGTTGGTGGAAAACATGTAAACTCCATGCACACATGTGTTCCCTGTTACACCTTCTAGTTCTATATTTTTTGTTTTGTGATTTGTTTTCTACATTCTAGAACAATCCCAGATTTTTTCACAGCTATGACCACATGTGCCGTTGGGTAATTAAGTAACAACAACAACAGCAAAGGTTTTAAGGCATTAAGGTCAGCTGTTCTGCAACAGTTCTTGCAAGAACAGCATTGTCAAGTGCATTTGCAAAACCCATCAAGCACCACTATGAAACTCATGAACCCTATCCCAGGAAAACAAGTTCAAAACATACATCTGCTGAAGAGGAGAAATTCATTTAGAGTTACCAGCCTCAAAAATCACAAGTGAACGGCACCTCAGAAGGCTTTACAGAGTAAAGTAGTAGCAGACACTTCTCAATATCAACTTAAATACAAATTCAATATTACAAATAAATATTACTGCATATTTTGATGCCTTCAGCAAGACCATGGATTTTGACGGTGTATCCAAACATTTGATTGGTAATATTGGTGCTGCATAATGTTGTAGTGGTTCGCCAAGTCCTGCCCTCAGGTCTGTGTGGAGTTTGCATGTTCTCCCTGTGCTTGGTGGATTTTTTTCCGATACTCCAGTTTCCTCCTACATCCAAATACATGCAGATTAGGTTAATCATTGTTCCCAAATTGACTCTTTTGTCTTTGTGTGTGTGTGTGTGTGTGTGTGTGTGTGTGTGTGTGTGTGTGTGTGTGTGTGCGCGTGTGACAAGCGATGGATCAGCACCCTGTCTATACAGTCTGAACCTGCCTTGTGCCCAAAGTCTCCTGGGATAATCTCCAGGCCCCCTGCAACCTTGTACAGATAAGCATTATAGAAGATGAATTAAAGAAAAAATATATATGTAGGGACACAATTTTCCTCTTAATCTTACTAACCTCAGGTATGCATACTAGAAAAAAAGATGTTGGCTCTTTTCATGGCGTCAAATAATTTTGTTCACGTAGAAGAGCCGACTCATTTGCCGCCCAAATGATTTGGAGTATTTTTTTTTTTTTTGCAACTGTGCCTGATATGCTTTTTCTGTTTACCTTTTTTTAGTATATTATTTATATGCATACAACTACATATGCAACTATATAAACATCAGAAATCTATTCCCAATATATTCCCATATATGGGAATATATTGCCCAAATATATAGCCCTACATATTCACAGAATAAAAAATAAAATGTATTATTCGCTTTTGAAACCCTTGCTACAAAGTTCGAAGCACAGCATTGTCCAAAGTGTCTTGGTACAGTATACTGGAGCATTAGGATGCCCTTCATTGGGGATAAGGGACCTGACTGAAACGCCTGAATTCAATAATTAACAGGTTTGGCCAAATACTCCAGAGGTGCTAACCTCAGATGAGCTAACCAATTTACAAACTACATAATTCAAAGTGTAAAGAACAATAATTCCGTTCCTTGGTCTGTTCGCTGACAGATTGTGATTATCTGGTTTTGTTTAATCTATGAACCAACAGATAAAGAACAAGCTCGACTTGATAGCGTGTGTTCAATAAACGTATATAATTTAACACTTCTTTGCATTATATTACTTTACGCTTTTTACTATATTTTAAAGCAACAATATTCAAACAGTGGCAAACCCTAAATCATTTAAAACGCGTCTAAACGACGTTTTGACTAACGTGTAAATTCACTTCCGGTATCTGTGTGACGTAGACACATCTGTACCGGTTCAGCCAATCGGAGTTGACGCGGAAGCTCTGGATCGCGTCAGAATTCAGAGATCCTGACAGTATACCGCTTTATTTCTTCCCGCAAATCCATTTATTATGGACGGCGACTCGAGTGTGGAAAAACTGATGAGTTCTAACCGGAAAAGAAAAGGAGAGGACATCGATTATGCAGAAGGACAGAATGCTGAAACAGAAACCGGGTGTGTAATTTAGACATACAGTAGATACTTCCTCCATGTTATCTTTGCACCAGCTGAATAAAAAGTTATTTTCTCTAAACCTTTTTTTTCTTTTAGTTTTTGTAGGTTAGTTGCAACTTTAGTTTTGCATTTGTAAAGTGCAGGTTTTAAAACTATTTGAAAAAAAAAAATCTGCTTGAAATAGATATGTTACCAAGTTGACAACTAAAGTGAAATATGCAGATTGTTATAAAAATAATCTGGATCATTTTTTCCTGTTCCTGTATCAGCTGTTTCCTACAGTAGTGCTGGCTGTGTTTCATGCAGCAGGAACTCATGCTCTTGCTCAAAACCAGCTCCAGTGTTCCATAGTATCTGTAGTAAAAGATCTTAATTTACTAAGGCCTAATGTTAATATTACAGCCGGCACAGTGGGTTAGAATTCAGCACTGTGGCCTCACACCTCCAGGGTCAAGGGTTCGAGTCCTGCCTCGGGTCAGTGCGCACGGAGTGTACATGTTCTCCCCGTGCTTGGTGGATTTCCTCCGGGTACTCTGGTTTTCCCCCACAGCACAAAGACATGCAGATTAGGCTAGGTGGTGTTCCCAATATTAGTGCCCATAGTAAGTGTGTGGTGTGCCTGAAAGGTTGGCTCCTGGTTTCCTGTATAGAAGATAATCAGTATAGAAGATTAATGAATAAATGTTAATATTAATATTGATCCTATTTACCAGATCTGAGTACTGCTTAGATGAGCCAGAAGATAAGGATGTTCACGAAGTCATAACCTTCAAACCGTCTCATCTATCAGGTACTGGATGTGTCAGGAATTATTTGATTACAGATTATCTATCTATCTACCTACCTATCTATCCATCCATCCATCCATCTGAATGAAATGTACATTAGGGATATGAATCACAAGAGGCCACCTGATCTGATGATATTGTGATACCTAGGTGCTGATTTGATTTGTATTGTAATTTCCCCCAACTATCATGATTTTAAAAATATCTTGTTTCAATATTAAACCTTTTTAGATTTTGTTACAATTCTAAACAAACTTAGCAAATCATTTGCTCCTACCTCACAGGATGCAGCGCTTTGTGCATAATTTAGAAAACACTACCTGTAGGGTTATAGAGGAACGGCAACATTTTGCCAATCCAAATTCAAGCATAAAAATAAAATAAATTAAAAAAAAGATTTTGGTGTTGTAATACATGAATTACTGCACAAAAGAATCAAGACTGAATAATTTTTTTCCTGAATAATAATTTATATTAATATAAATTTTCATTATCAATAAAAAAAATCACAAAGTCCTATATCCAGACGCTCATTGAACAGAAATCTGACAGTTTGTTATTAAATTCTGATCCTGGAGACTCATTTCTCCTCACAGCAAATCAATGTTTTATAAGATAAACTATACGTTCGGTACAGGAATGTCCCCAGTGGTGACATCTACAAAAACAAATGTCAAAAAGCATTCAAAAAATCACATGAGCTGCATTCCATATTGCATACTACCACACTAAATATTAATGTAGATAGCTCATTTCACCTAAATCACACTGAAGACATTACTCCAGAGACTATACTATATAGTAGTAATATATACTATATAATATATACTATATTTTTTACTTTCTTTCTATTTTTCCAAATGATGCCCTTTGAGTAGAACAGTACTATGATCTGGACACAACTGAGCCCATCAGCTTCGCCGTGAAGTCTTTAGATGAGCTCCTTTCCTGGACGTGCAGCAGTTCAAATTCGTTCAACAAGGCCACTGTCCCCTTGCAGAAAAGATGGCCATCTCTGAAAGACTCTAAGATGAGGACACTCGTCTGTCATGACATGATGGGAGGATACCTGGATGACAGGTACTGTCCCTAAATGTGCACAAGTTGAGTCAAAGGTTGGCATACTGCAATCAGCATACTTACGATAATTGTGTTTTTTTTTAACTCCTAAGGTTTATTCAAGGTGCAGAGGCGGACACGCCGTATGTGTTCTATCACTGGAACTATATCGATATCTTCAACTACTTCAGCCATCATATGGTGACCATTCCTCCTGCCATGTGGACCAATGCTGCTCATAAGCACGGCGTGCTCTCAATAGGTCAGTTTTCTCTCCAACCTGCAAAAAATGTATTGTTGTCATGCTTCACAGGTTTAACCAGATTTTTATCCAGTTTTTACCAGAAATGTTTGGTATTATATAAGATAATATGCCTCTTCATGTACAAGACAAATACAGTGGAACCTTGAATTACGAGCATAATTCGTTCCGGAAGCGGGCTCATATTCCAAAACACTCGTAAACCAAATCAAATGCTGGATAACTTGTCAGTAATTTGCGGAAAAAACAGATTTGTCTGTGGGAACTATACACACCATTATTCAGGACCACCAGTAGCACATTAAAGGACCTTGATTGGGAGTTATTGCCACATCCCCCATACAGTCTTAACCTTGCTAAATAAGTACTAAATAAGATCAGTGTAGTAGAGGATTTATATGGAGAAATGTATTATCTTGGTTTATATAGAGGAAAAAGTTGTATGTGTATGTGTTTTCTGTCTTTTTGTGACAGGCACCTTCATCACAGAGTGGAAACAGGGAGGAGAAATATGTGAGGCTTTCCTAGCTGGGGAGGAACAGTATCATTCAGTTGCTGATAAACTGGTGCAGATTGCGCACAGTTACGCGTTCGACGGCTGGCTGATAAACATAGAGAACGTGCTGACTGTAAGCTAACTTTAGTTCAAATGAAACATTATTGAGACTGTTGGTATGGTTTTCTAAATGTCTCCACCAGGATATGAATATCTGATGTTTGAAAAACTACTCTTTTAAAAAAAAAAAGAAAAAAATAAAAGAAGAGAGGGTGTTGCATAGGCATAGCCTTTCTTATGTCAATGGAAGATGCTTATAGAAATTGCTTTGTGTACGTTTTTGTGTATTTAGGAAGGTTCTGTGAAACACATGGCTCCGTTCTTGCGTTACCTCACTGAGCAGATGCACGAGAAAGTTCCAGGCAGTTTGGTGATCTGGTATGACAGCATTCTGGAGGATGGTTCTCTGAAATGGCAAAACCAACTCAACAACAGTAACAGGTGAGAGAGTATACAGCAGACATACAGTATGTTGCTTTAAAATACCAATTTTTGAGCAACTGTTACATGCAATTGGCTTACATGAAGTACGATCAAGTTAAACCAGCACTTTAGAATGTGCAGAATAACAGAACACAGTAGTACGAATAAAATTACCGTTATTTCTCTATATCATCCCCTGCTCCACTAGCACTTATCCTAGTGTTTCTTTAGTGCTTGGATACCAAATAACCAGGGTTATTTCACTACGCTGGAGCAATGATCAGACCTCTGAAACACTGGCCTTCGAGGAACTCCTTTAATGGCCCAAACATACAAATAGACTGGGATTGTCATTTAGGAACGTACAGCCTGCATTCATTAAAGTGTGAATTACATTACGTACAGCCATTCATTCAGTAAAAAGAATGTCACTGCAAGTACCGGTTTGACTTGAACACCCCTAATAATTGTGATGACAACAAAAAATAACGACATTATTTACATCTGATTCCTCCTGATTGTTTTCAAATAGAGTTATGAAAAAACTCATCCCAAAATCATACCATGACGTTGAGTCTAAATCCAGGCAATTTAGGTTTTTAATGTGTGAATGTGTGTGAGTACTTCATTATACACCATTACAAAAACATTATACGCTTTACAACAGGCATTGTACGACATGAAATGGTGACGCTCCCTAACACCAACATACTATTTAATGAGGCTAATGTTGTTTGTTCTTGTGGCGCAATCTTTAGTATAAGTGTGAATTATTTAATGTTTGATGCAGTATGGAAGAGAGGTGTGATGAGGAAAGTTTAAGTAATGCCTTTCTTTTCCAAATAGGGTCTTTTTCGACGCATGTGATGGCATTTTTACCAACTATAATTGGACGGAGACCAGTCTGGAGGATATGGCGACGGATTCGGCAGCACAAGGGCGTCTGGCTGATATTTATGTCGGCATCGATGTGTTCGCAAGAGGAGAAGTAGTTGGAGGGATGTTTGAAACGAATAAGGTGACATTTGCCATAGGAATGTTATTGCATATAGAGGACCGAACTAACTAAATCAGTTCCAATAGTGTTCATTATTTTTAATATCTCAGTGTTGCCGTTTTCTTTTAGGCTCTTGAGATGGTGCGTAAATACGGACTTTCAACAGCCATCTTTGCTCCTGGTTGGGTTTATGAGTGCCATGACAAGGTGGATTTCCCTAAAAACCAGGACAAGTGAGTTTATTAATGCATAATATATGAATAAATAAATACTTTGATTCCTGTCTGCACACATTCCAAATAATAAACCCATCATGGCTGTGCGGGATGTGTAACAGTACACCAAATATTTGATATGTTTGTGTGTGTGTTTAGATTTTGGGGCTTATTATCCGACTACCTCTACATCCATCATCCTGAGTGTCCGCTTCCCTTTGTCTCAACGTTCTGTCAGGGTTATGGAAAGAGTTTCTACTGGAGAGGGAAGGTACGTTAAATTCATCATTCCGTCAAATCTCAGACTGATCAGCTGACATGGATTATGACATTTACAGTGTTCAGCTGTGCAGAAGTTCACATCCACTTCACAGTTTGTGCAGGCTAAGGAGCTTTTCTCCACAAGAGTGCATATTTGAGTTGCTACTATAAACCTTCTGTCAGACCAGTCTCAGCATCCACAAGATGTTCAAAACCTGCAGAGGATGTTTTTTTTTTTTTTTTTTTTGCCCCCCCCCACATCATTTTGTGTGAAACACTTGTGTTTGTGTCTGATTGTGTAGATAGAGCAAGACAAAACCTGGATGAATCTGAGTGCTCAGGAACTGCAGCCTCTTTATGTGAAGGAGATGTTGGGGCAAGAAGGCTGGCTGCAGACTCGAGGCTGCTCAGAGGAAGTCTGGACTGGAGGGAGTTCACTACTGCTGGAGGGGACCATACCTGAATCCATGTCCAAAATCTGTGCCAGGTACATAAAGATGAGGAAAATAATAGCAATAAAAAAGAAAAAAAACTTGAACTCTGGTACACTTGAGCTTCGGATAATGTTCACGCGAAACATCAGAATAAAAAATGTGATCTCGATGACTTTGTGGCATGGATAAAAGTGCTCGCTGGGTTAGTTAGAAACTGTTGATCTGACAGAAAATTGTCGCCTGGTCAGAATTGTGCATCAAAAGCATGAAACCATGGACCTGACCTGCCAGTTCAGTCTGGTGATGATGGTGTAATGGTATGAGGAACGTTTTCTTGGCACATGTTGGGCTTCAGTGGTTTCCCAGGCTGCATCAAACATAAAATATCTGAATCTCATGTAGTGGAAGGAATGTCAGAAAGACGCATCTATCTGTTGGAACTGTACAGTACACACAATCATTTACAAACATCACCTTGCACATTACAGGAACTTGACTGGGAGTCATTGCCACATCTCTTTTACAGTCCTGATCTCCACATGGTTGCCAGCATTTTAGACGTCAAGTGTTGGTGTAGCAAGGGATTATATAGCGAAATAAGGGGTAGCTCAGTGGTAAAGGCATTGGGACTATGGTTCGGAAGGTCCCGGGTTCACAACCAGCAAGTTGCCACTGTTGGGCCCTTGAACAAGACCCTTAACACTCAACTGCTCAGATGTATAATGAGATAAAAATGTAAGTCGCTCTGGATGAGGGCGTCTGCCAAATGCTGTAATGTAAATGCAAAGGTCCTGATTCGACTTAAACGCTTCTCATAGAATCCATACTATGAATAACTGAAGCTATTCGGAAAACGATTTCCCCCACAGATTAAAAAAAAAATCGAGATATACTCCTACTGTACATCTCCTTACATGGTTTCTCTCCTAGGATAATTTCACTCCACGTGCCACTGACCTCAAAGGTGTTCATCTCCTGTGTCTATCGTCCATCCGAAGGAGTGAATGTCGCCTTAGAGCTCCGAACCACAGACGCTAATCTCTGCACTAACACAGAGAGCGAGGAGATGTCGAGTGAGTGTTTTTTTAAATTTATTTTTTAAGTGTATTTTTGACTGTTGATCTGAATTTAGATATACATTTCTATATTTTGCGTTTTTTTTCCCCCTTGTGTGTATGTGTTTCAGTCAGTAATGTGACTCCGATGATGCTGGATGAAGACCATGAGCTAGTGAAGCGGTTCGCTAAGAGCTGTGGAGAGCTGAAAGCAGAGGGCTGGATCACCAGGTCAGAGACACTAAAGACAGAGGGACAAATTTGTGTAGAAACACATAGTTAATGTTACTGCTTTTAACTACACAATAGAGCAGTCAACTAATGGGTTGATTCTAGATTTGCTGGATGTCAGCATTATGACTTCTTGAAGAGCTAAAGTCCTCCCACCCTACAGACTTCAATGATTCGGGGGAATTTGCCACTTCCTGCTTGCTGCTGACAGAAGCAATTAGAATTTCTTTTGAAGAAAATAAGCTGGCGAAAATTGGTGTGCTTAGGCGAATCATTTAGTCTTCAGATAAAGAGCCAGCTACTTTTTCAGACAGGGGATTACGGGCCTAAATACGTATTTACAACATCTCGCATTATATAAGCACAATTTTATGCCAAATAGCCTACTGTATCATGCAGTGTTAAATATATTGGAGGCTCAACTCGAGAGACTTATGAGGAAGTCGATATTATTATTATTATTATTATTATTATTATACATTTTACTTTTGTTTGATTCTATTTACCTCACTTTTTTAATGTCCTGTTCTTTTATAATTAAACATTACTTGTGTGTTTGCAGGTGTTTCCTGCTGGACATGACCGGTTGTGCTCTGAGAGAGGTGTGTGTCAGTGTGTCTCGAAATGAAGCAGAATCGCAGAATCTTCCGTTTAACTGCAGGATCGGAGAGATCACGGTAAAGGAGAAGAAATGTCTTAAATACATCCCCTGAAGTTTTTTTTTTTTTTTTTWCTATGATTGTAAAAATGTAGAAACTTTTTTTTTTTGTTGTTGTTGCAGGTGTTGGATGTAGAGAGTCTCTGCAGTCCTCTGTTGCCCATCCAGAACTTACGTGTGTGTGATGTGGTGTGGCTAAAAGGAGATGTTGATGTAAATGGAAAAGCTGCCAAGGTATTTCTGAACGCTACACTACGCTGGCGCTGTCGGAATCAGCTGGTGCGATATTTCCGTGTGTTCTGGCGTCACGTGCGTGGTCCGGACCCACGTGTTGGACCTGGAACGCCCATTCTTATCGGCCGGTCTTATTCACCACAGTACCGCGTGGTTGCGGTTGAGGTTGAACATTCGGCTGGAGTGATTGAACTGCTAGTGGAGCCGGTGAGCAGAGAAGGCTTTAGCGTACCCGAGTCACAATGGGGGAGACAGACACTGAGCTATACAACCCCTACTGATGAATGATTTTGTGTGTGAATTAGCTCCATCTTGTTTTTGAATTATGAACCAACTTACTGCTATCAGTATTAGCTAAGTGCTGCATAATCAACATCTCATTTTCATGTATTTTTGCATTTAATAAAAAACCTCCTCACTTTAGCCAAACGCCTAGTCATTTTTCTAAGCAGTAATTTCGGAACGCCAATCAGCCCAATCTTCATGTCTGGTGGACTGTGGGAGGAAACTGAGGCACATGGAGAAAACTACCAAGCACGGGGAGGACATGCAAACCCCATGCATACAGACCAGAGGCGGGAATGGAATAAGGACCCTGAAAGTGCAAGGAGACAGGGCTAAGTAATAAGGTTGAGTAATAAGGCTTGGGGCGCAGTCTGGTTTCCGGTTATAAAGGTTCTTTCACTTATGCCTTGAAAAAAACATGTCTTCATGGAGCTGGCTTCATGCACAGGGGGAACTGTAATGCTAAAACAAGTTTAGTTCTAGTGAGTGGAAATTGTTATTCTACAACATGCCAAGATGTCTTACACAACTGTTAAGTTTGATGAGGAACCAGAATAGATGTTCTATTAATAAAGTAGACAGTGAGAACACTGTGCCAATGATGCGTTACACTCAAATTGACCGATATGGAGGTGGACCTGATTAAATAGCCTAGAACCTTCAGATTTGTGCCCTATTCCTATTCCTATTGCTTTCAGTTCCTGAACTTGAGTGAAATAGAGATACCCCAAGTAAAATATTAACTAGTATAATATATTATTTCCAGATGCCTTTTCCGATGCAACCCTCCCACCAAACCCTGCCACTGAACCAACGCCCCACAAAAGTACTTTAAAATTTACTTAAGTCTCTTTGTAGCCTTAAATCATAATGAAATGGTCACAATTTCTCTCTTCCTCCCGTCTGCAACCATCTCGACTTCTGATTTCAAACACCTGCTACATGACTGAGCATTTAAAAGAGGGAAGGCAAATAATGCATGACATAATAGTCAGCAGACGGCATCTTGCACCTTCAGAAATTACACAGAGTGTGGTTACAGTATGTAGCACAACACTATGCACAAAAATGTAGTGAAACAGAAAGTATAGATATTTCTTATTTGTTATTAGGATATTATTAGAGGAGTAAAAGTAAAAAGTACCCACTGGTAAAATTATTACTAGTAAAGAACACATTTGAAAAGTACTTAAGTACCTTAGCAAAGTGAATGTACTTTGTTACCTTGGATCTCTGAAACTGACTAATTAAATAAGTGGGCAAACCAGTGAAGTGCATTTAGGTAAATTTTTTTTTTTTTAAAAAAAGACCATGACGTACATGTATAAGCTTGACTAAGATCCCTATCTAGACATGTGCCTGATGCAAATGGCTACTTTTTGTGTTTTCATTTTCAACATAGAAATTTTAACATAAAACTGACTATTAATATTCGAGTATACCACAAAATGAACCACATTACTTTAAGATTCCCCATATCTATGCATATTAGCGCACATTTTCACAGTTCAATCTAAGCTGTGGGGTTTTGGTCATTGGAAGGTCAGTATGATGCTAAACATTCCTTAACTTACAGTTTAGTGAACAGTGTGGATATTTTACTTGCTCAGTAAATTAGAAATACTCTGCGGAAAAATCATTGTAAAAAAAAAAAAATCATTTATTTCAGAGGTTATCCGTTTAAAACAACTTAAAAGTCAGTTTGATCAAAAACAAGGTGGGTACCAGAGACTGAATTTTGGTGTCAAGCCAGAAATAAAAAAAGCACTGATTTTGGCGAAGTGTATTGATTGTCTTAAATTATCAAGCAGCTTCTTTTCACTCCTGCAGCGTCACCATCTTCAACATCCTGAGTGCCATCGGCCCCTGGTCGGACGGGATCTACGGGTAAATAAAAGGGTAGCAGAGAAAGTTTTTTTTTTCTCTCATAGAAATAGTCCATGAGAATTATTATTATATATACATTGTATATACATTACATTATATATAGCTAGAGGAAGCATTTAAAGGAAGTGTAAGATGACTGACTTCCTCTTTCGGTCATGAGTGCATTACATTAAACAAAAGATGTATGCACTTCCTTCTACAGTGTCACCAACATTTTGCCTGACTGAACGATGAGTTTTTTTCTCAATCATCCTATCACATTGTCCTGCTGGTTCAGGTTTTAGTGGAGTTGTGTCTTACTGTAATATCTCTGATATTAACAAACAATATATTCACCTCATAATAGACAAGTTACGGTTACAATAATCATACCACTTGAGTCAGGATTAAACACGTTCATTACCATGTGTCCAGCTTTGAGGATCCAGTAGAAAGCAAAGTTCTTGTAGGTTTTATAAAATGCTCCAGTTTGCCCTGTTGACTGGGGGTCTTCCAGCGCCGTCCACTTCATCTTGTTGAACTTTTCAAGTCCGTCCCATTTCAGCTTCTTAACCCAAAGCTCCTGACCTGCGAAGCAGACTTACTCTGTAATATAATGCTGTTACTTAATAATGACACAGAACAATTTTCAACCTGTACTTAAATGTTGGGTTTTACAAATCAAGACTAAAAGCACTTTAAATAAAAAATAAAACAAAAACATACAAAAGTCTACAATAGTAAAGACAAGAGCATGCAAGATATAGTATCTTACATGCAAAAAAATTGTGCCAAAACAAACTAAATAGGTCATTAGGTAGGTAAGCTACTTTTAACAACAGCTGTATGTTTTTGTCCCGTAAGCTATACAAGTGTTTAAATTAGTGGACTGTTTGTTCATGATCATTTAAAGCACATAAGTGCCAAATAGTTTTCTTTAGTTTTGTAAGACAATTTAAGTACAGTTATGAGAGTAAAAACTACCTTTATTTCTTTATATAATCCCCTGCTACACTAATGCACTTACAGTACCCTCCATAATTATTGGCAAATGTGTTCTTTAGCTCCTAAAAAAATCAGATATGTTCTAAATAACATGGGACCACAATGGGAAAAAAAAGGAAATTCCAACCTTTAATTCAAGTGCATTTATTCAGTGGGAAAAAAAAATCCCACATTAAGAAATAATTCTTTTACATCAAATCATGGGTGCCACAATTATTAGCACCCCTGATGTTTAATACTTTGTGCAACCCCCTTTTGCCAAGTGAAACTTCTCGTATAATGTTTCACAAGATTAGAGAACACAGAAAGATGGATCTTCGACCATTCCTGTCTGTAAATCATCCAGTGACCTGACTCCTCTCCTCTGCACTCTCCTCTTCAGCTCACTCCACGGGTTTTAAATGGGGTTGAGGTCTGGGGACTGAGATGGCCATGGGAGGAGCTTGATGCTGTGTGTGGTGAACCATTTCTGTGTAGATTTGGCCACATGTTTTGGGTGATTATCTTGCTGAAAGACCCAGTGACGACCCATCATCAGCTTTCGGGCAGAGGCCACCAGATTTTGCTTTAAAATGTCCAGGTATTTCAAAGCATTCATGATGCCATGCACACTAACAAGGTTCCCAGGGCCTCTGGAAGAGAAACAGCCCCACAGCATTACTGATGCTCCCCCAGACTTCACAGTGGACATGAGGTGCTTTTCTGCATACTCATCTTTTGTGTTCCACTTAGTGTTTGTTGCCAGAAATCTCTATCTTGGTCTCATCTGACCAAAGAACACGGTCCCAGTTGAAGCCCCAGTACCACTTAGCAAACTCCAGACGTTTGCGTTTATGATTGTGACTGAGAAAAGGTTTTTTCCTTGCATGCCTCCCAAAGAGCTTGTTGGCATGTAGATCGCATCTGATGGTTGTTTTGGAGACTTTGTGACCCCAAGACGCTATCATTTGTTGCAGTTCTTTAACAGTGAGCTTTGGAGAATTTTTTATTTCTCTTACCATCCTCCTCACTGCGTCCTCATCCAGGCTCGTTTACTCGTTTTTAAACTTCTTAATGATTCCTCTCACAGTAGATATGGGCGGGTGCAGGCGGGTGGCTATTTTCTTGTACCCATTGCCTGACTTGTGAAGGTCGACACACATCTGCCTTACTTGAATGGTGTGTTCCTTTGTCTTTCCCATGTTGAAGAATGAATAAGAGAAATATCCTCTGTGTCACGTCATATTTATACCCCGGGGAAGCAGGAAGTGATAAATTACTAATTAAATGTTCCTAGAAACTCTGATCAACTTTGTAAACTACTGTAGAAATGACAGAAAAACTTCAATTACATTTATTTTCTAGGAATTGTTAGGGGTGCCAATAATTGTGGAACAGGTTATTTTATGAAAAATAATTATTTGTTAGTCAGGGATTTTTATTTCCCCTTAAAATTCACGTCATATTTTTCTACAATTTTCAGTGTGACAATATGCTTCTGCAATAAAAACCGAATTTATTTTAACACATCTTAACCAGGGGTGCCAATAATTATGGAGGGCACTGTATGTGCTTTATTATGTGGGATGTGGCTTTATTATGCGCATTAGCATGACTGTTACTGTGTGTAGAACATAACTTATCCAACACAGTGATTCTAGAGCAGTCATTCTGAACCTACTGGAACGCCTTGGCTTGTGTGCTATAATATTCATTTTTAATCAAACTTAAATCAATAGTCATGCGCGTTACCCATGGTGTCCACGATTAAGTCCAGCTGGCCGTTGTAGATGGTCACATTCACTCCTGCAGCCAAGAGTTCATCAACTATGTCAATCACAGGCTTCATAAAGTCGCCGGACATGCTGGAAAACACCTCTTCCGCCTGACCTAAGCACAAAACACACAAACACCAGCAGAGTTGATGCAATGCAGAACTAACAACTAAAATACACCGATGGAGTTCTGATGTAAAAAGAGAATTAATGATGAAAACATAAAATGACATTTGGTTTAGGACCGTGTACACATAATGTGTTGAGTGAATATTAAATTCATAATGATACATTATTGTTTCAACAGGAACAACGAACACACAGACCAGTAGGGTACAGTGAAGTTCTTTGTGTGGGGAAAATTATTTATCCACAAACAGATGTTTACCTCCCCATGTCACATTTTTGGGAATGATGCCAAGCTTATCCCTGATTTGTCCGTTCATCAGCTCATCCAGTGACCGCCCATGCAGAGGTCGAACATGTCGCCGTTTTAAAGCAGCTGGGCCAAAGACAAGAAAGTAAATAAAACATTTCAGATGTTAATGTTAATGTCATTAGTTCACCATGTTTAGGGCTTAATAATACAGGCCATGCGGATATACTAATCCCCTTCTCATTATTCTCCCCCTCCACCCCACGGAGAGAAAAAAAAAAAACAGCATTTTGCAACACGTTTGTTCCTTATTTAGACAATGTCCAAAGAAATGTTACGCATTGTTCAATAGAAGTGCGTCTTACACAGATAGCCTTCGTTTTGTGTGCTGGATTTGAGCAGGTCGCTGTCCTGAGTGAGGATGTTGTAGAAATTCACTCCGTTGGTGTTCTGGGGAAGAAAAAAAAATGAATCTAAACAAAACACATTCTTAAATCATACTATAGAATACTCTAAAGTTTGTGTACATCTTGATGTCCCTGACCTGTTCCACGACGTTTTCGGTCACACTCCACAGCTGGGTCGCAGTGTCATACTGTCCCTGGTCAATAGCCTTCTGAACGTCTTTAGCTGCTCGCATGACCTCACCAAGACCAAAATCATCCAGGAGGGACTACACACACACACACACACACAATTTTGTATTAATAATAGTCCATATTAATAGTATCAGTAAATAAACAAAATTTTAGGTGTTAAAGATCGGACCAGGTGAGTTACTCTTATTATCCCTGATTGTTTTTCTATAATTGCACAACCCTGCATCTTTACATCTGTCGTTAAAAACATTTCTGCACTTGGTCCACATTCGTCATATCTAATGTTGTTGACTGTTCATGAGACAAGTTATGATAATTACTGCTCAACTTATACTATAGGACCTACAGATTGTCCTTCTTTTATTCCTCTCTCTCAAAAAAGTCCAGCTTGCCAAACTGCAAACTCTTCAGTCTTGAAGACTTTTGTTTACCTCCGACTGTTACAAAGCAGCGCCCTCTACAGACTCCTTTTAAAAATGCTAAATAAATGCTTTCTCATGGAAAACCTCTCCGTATCAACAGGAGGTAATGCATACCTATTTCAGGAGTGTTTAAGCTTAAACTCTAATTTGATTAGAGTGTATGTTAAGCTTGCGGTCATGATGTGCTACTTACAGTGCTGTACAAATAGGGTCCCCATGTCAGCACAGAGTCTGTAGTAAAAAAGGATAGGGGAAAAAAAAAAAACATTTAACATGTGACCAGCAGTTTATAAGACAATGTACTAAGATCCAAAAGAAAGAGTGCTGTTCAAACAAGAATTCTGTAAATGACACCAGTGATGCATGCTTTTTGCATGTCCATTATTACACAATTACACAGTACAACAGATTGAAGGCAATGAGACCAAAGAGTGTGTGAATTATGAATAAGGTACAAATCAATCATGTTGAATATCAGAGTTAGACCAACTTGAGTTCAACCTAAATTATATCACTGTTCATCGCCCTAAAGTTTGAAATTTTTTCTGTTTTGGGGCCAAATTCACTAAATGTCTTGAGAAATATGGACTACTTTGCTTATATAAAATGAACACTCCTGTTTAGACCCATCCTGGCTGGAAGGCTAATTTTGGATGATCATCTAAATACAACTGCAACAATGTTGTGATGATGTCCACTGGTGGGGCAACGTTGGTTTTGAACGTTAGACTGACTTTGATAAAATGATGGTGAGTTAATGTTGAATGAGTTATTTTGCAAATACAACTGCAAAATGAAGAACTTTGAAACTTTGGAGCATTTTGAGCATCAACTCTAACTTCAGTGACTTGAGTTTGAATCCTGTTTAGGCCATCGTTTGGTTTGGTTTTAATACTGTTTTGAAGTCGTTTTTGCAATATAGTGTAAAGTTATCCCATCATCTTTTAGTCACCGTAGTCCGAACGTCATTACATCAAAGTATAGCTAACTTTGAAAAACAGCCTATACCAACATTGTTTCAACGTCCATAACATTGACAAGGATACATCATCAAATCATTTTGACATCCAAAAAATGATTGCAATTAAAAGGAGACTTTTACTGAAGGTATTAGAATGATTTCAAAATGTTTTAACATGATCCATCAAGGACCTCACTGTTGTATACAGTGTTTGTAACTCTACTCTAAAATTCCACATCTCCTGTGACAACACTGAGTATTGAATTACAGCCTGCAACTTTTACACTGCAAGGACTTCGATCAGTACGTAAAGACGCCTTCTGTCCCTTATGTCTGATGACTCATTGACTAAACCATCTGCAAATAAATTACATTCTTACTAACAGTGTAAAACTGTTAGTAAGAAGATAACAAAACAGGTCAGCATGTGTACTTATTGATGTTAGGAGCATTTCCTTCAAAGGTTTTACGCTGTAAAAAAAAAAACCTATATGTATATATTTTTGGAAAAAGGAAAAAAAAAAAAGAAAAAAAAAAAAAAAAAAAGACCGAGAGGAGAAATCCACGAGTCCCCCAGGGCCACACCAGCAAAGTTACACTTGATGGAACCTTTCTTTATAGCCTATAAAGAGAGAGAGAGACAGGAAGAAACAATGATGCATAGTTTCTAACAAATTTAGAGGAAGTCGATACTTTAAGGCACATGACTAAAGATCCCAAACATACATATAGATTGCAGTTATTTTTTGTGATTAGACTAAAAAAAATAAATGCTGTTAAGTAGAGTTTCAAAAGAGTTGCAAGTCCATAGGTATCCTTCCAGAGACTACTTTTGGTGCATGGGAAAAAAAATGCTAGGATGTACAAGGCAGTTATGTTAGTTAGTTAGTTAGTTAGTTTACACCCATTATTAATCTATATAATACATGTATAATATATATAATAATATATATATATAATATAATAATAATGTATTATTATATATAATATAATTATAAATGTATAATATCTATAATACTCATGTACTCAAGGCAGTTTTTCCAGGTGGAGTAGTAAACCTTAGGCATGTTTCTGTACCTTGGTGAGCTCGAGTGAAATCGCAGCTGCCATCTTTCCTCCGTAAGACTCAGAAAATATATAGAAAGGAACACTCTGTGCAAGAGAGGAGATATAATGGAGTTAATAACACGCTAGAGCTTACTAAATAATTTGCCATGACCTTATAGGATTTTCAGTTGTCTGGCACATCAGTAGAGAGAATACACCATACAGTATGATGCACTTTGAATTTGAACACATGCGTTACCTGAAATTCAGTTATTTTAGAGAAGAACTGCTGCAAGAGAACCATCATGTCCGACGCCACCATTGCCACGTCTTTAGTGAGAGTGTCGTACGAGTCTGTGTAACTGTAACCAGTCCCGACAGGATTATCCACGAATAAAACACTCGCTGCCTTCACCTACACACACACACACACACACACACACACATACACCCAGCAAGAATATGATAATGACATTTTTTTCCCATATAGGCTCTTTGACACTCACAGCAGTCAATATTAAAACACATTTTTAAATTAGATTGGAAAAATCTAACTGAATTTCAGGACACACTTCCTGACTCATATGACATTCAATGTGATAAAAAAAGAGGAACCGATTAAGCTTCAAAACAGCATATGTGTCAGCTTCCCAAGGCAGATTTATACACATTCGGATGGGGAAAAAGAACAAAGTTTTTTTTCCATTACTAATAATAAATATTTTCACACTCACCCAGGAGGTCTTTCTCGGCTGAAGGTTTGTGTCAAGAGGTCCGATTTCTGCAAAGTTCCCAAAACCACAGCTTGATCCTCCGGGACCCCCCTGATCCGAAACAACATGAATAAGGACGTTTGACAAACAAACAAACTCTTTCTATACTTGAAAGAAACTTTCAAATGATTTCTGAGAGGTCACACCTGAAGCCACATGACCAGAGGCAGATCTTGAAAGCTGCCTGATGAGCTGTCAGCATAGTAAAGCCACCAGAACATATGAGCCCCATCACGCACATTCACGTAATCCCATGCCTCTTTACTGGAGACTGGAAAAGAAATGAGCAGGTTGATGGAAATGAGTATCTTTCACATCTGCTTTGTGAGTAATGACCAGCACATGGTTATTTCCTCTGTATTACAATTAGACTGCAACCTCTGGGATAGGTGTGATACAAATGTGGAATTAGGAATAGTACAAAGGGTTAAATCAACAGTGTAAAACTGAGAGTAGGCAAGATTAAGGGGAAAGGTTTCTGAATTCCAGCTCCCTTCCAAGAACCAACCACCAGCATGCCAATGCTGAAATGTGCCACACCTGAAAATTATGAAAAAAGATTCATTTTGATTCATTTTAATAGATCACTCCAACATAGGAAGTAACTTATCATACAGCGTGACCTCATCAGCTGATTAAAGCAAACAGTCCCCCTTGAATGACTTGCATATTGATCTCTTTAGTTAAGATCTGATTTTCAGGGGCTTCAATGATTTTCAGCATTTCGTAAAGAAATTCTTAAATGATGCTTTTGTAACGATATTCTTTTCATATTCGCTCTGACTTAAGCTTTCCTACATTACACACAATGCCTGCTGATTGTGGCACCAGTGAAATTTATGCTGCATTCAGATAAAACTAAGAAGAAAAAAAAAAAGAAAAAAAGAAAAAAAAAACAGTTTTCATGAATATAACTTCTGACTTGTCAACAGGTTATCAGATGCAAAAACCAAGTGACAGCATTTTTGCCAGATTTACCCGTATCAGGAATGTACCAATCATTCCCAGCTAGTTAGCCAGCTAGTTACAGGGGCTACTTAAAGAAAATAAAAGGAAAAAGAATTGATTTTCAGTGTGACATCAGCACAGCCCCTTCTTGTTCATTTCCAACAAAAATAACGCCAACAAGGCAGCACCATGGCCTTTCCATTCAGGGTCTAGGGTTTAATTCCTGTGTTTGTGAAATGCATGATAATTTAAGTTAAGCCTGGGTTTGTCACATATACAGTACAGTACATTACTGCACAGTGCAATTCTTTCTTTGCATATCCCATATGCAAAGCATAGTTGGGGGTCAGAGAGCAGGGTCAGCCCTGATACAGCGCCCCTGAGGAAAATAGGGTTAAGGGCCTTACTCAGGGGCCCAACAATGGCAACCTGGTGGAGCTGGGGCTCGGAGCGCTGACTTTCCAATCAGTAACTCAGTGCCTTAACCCTCTGAGCTCTGACTGCCCAGTGCATGGCGGGTTAACTTTGGGTAATACAGTTTTCTCCCACAGTTCAAAGACAGGCCGATTAAGCTGACTGGAGTACGCAAATTGCCCGTAGTGTGTGCATGTGTACTGCAATGGAATGGCACCCTGTCCAGGGTGTACCCCGCCTTGTGCTGCGATAGGCTGCAGGCCCAGTGACCCTATAAAAGGGTAAGCAGTATAGAAGATGAATAAATGAATGAATTAATAACAACAAGGTACCGATCAAGAAATCAGCACCAGACACAACATGCATGAGCAAAGCTTCAGTACAGACATATTGAATGTGTTTTGAGGTGGACTTTCTCTTTAAAAACGGATACTTGCAGTGCCTTATTACAGTGCTGTGATACGGGGAACTACAGTACACATGATGTAGCATTAAAACTGCTCTTTCACTTTCAATATTAAGGAGAAAAGCAGAAAACAAACAAACAAACAAAAAGACATATTTAAAAGTATTCACAGAAAGTTCAGCGCTTGTTACAAATAATAACTAACATAAATATATACATATAAAAAATAAAAAACAGTAAAGATCTCTAAGGCAACTCCAAAACGAATCTAAAAACAAAATGATCCGATTGAGGAAATCAAAACGGTTCGTATCGAAGCAACAAAACTCGCAGCTCGGATTTAAACCTCGCTGCCCACGTTTAAGTACTTTTACCCCTGCATTATGTGATGCGGTTTCTTCGAACACAAGTCACACTGGTAGTGAATATCTTACCCCTGTTCAAACAACATGTGAATAAGAGAGCAGCGACAAAAGCGCCAATGCAGCACCGCGCCATCTTTCCTGCGGTCTCGGGTCTGCTCGGGTCCCGCTCCTGACTCCGAACACCTTCAAAACTGCTGCTGGACTGGAAACTACGAGAAAACATCACATGACTCCTGAGTCAGCTGACTCAGGGGGGAAAAAACGAATAGGGGCGGGGTTTCAATCCAGATTGCTCGGTTTGTGTGACGTGCGTATGTCACTCTTTCACTGATTCATCGTCTATTTTGCTTTATCCTGTGTACAAAGACACATTTTCCAGGAGGCACGAGGCAGGGTACACTCTGGACAGGGTGCCAATTCATCATAGGGCGCACACACACACACACACACACACACACCACTCTGGGGAATTTGGTAACGCCAATCTGCATGTTTTTGGAATGTAGAAGAAAACCAGAGTACAAGGTGGAAACCCATCAAGCACAAGGAGAACATTTTTCACCATTTATACACTTTACATTGGTTGCAAAGGATATGGATACCAGCCAGTCACAGGGAACCATGCACACACTCATTCACCAGTCCAACTACTAAAAAGTTGGAGAACGGGGGGCAAAGCACAGGAAGTGCATGCAAAGAAAGGCCACACTGGCAGCAACTCCAAGTGTAGGGACCCTGGAGCTGCACTTTTCTGCGCTTATTCTATTCTGAAGCTATTCTAAGCTGATTATGAGTGTGCAGACAATATTTAAACAGTTCCTTCATTTAATTAAAGATATACCAAAAGGCAAAAGCTCTGTGTACTAACTGTATATGGTTGGAATGACAATAAAAGCCTTGACATGACTTGACTTATTCATTTTTTCATCCACTTCAACAAACGTCAGCCATTGTTGTTTACAGTAAGGATTTATTATGTATGCAGGTGTGTACTGATAGTTATGACTTTTGCTATGTCTTCAAAATAACCTAAAATGCTTACGAACATTTTCAATGACATTGACTTAAACGAAAACTGCTAATTGGGTGCCATTGGGTGGCAGTTGAACCTAGGCCTTCAACATGGCAGGTGAGAAACCTGTCACTGTATTGATTAACCCTGCTCAAATGATTGTGACCTTATTGAAGATATGTATGTGCAGTAATGCACTGAACTTCTTTATCTATAAAAAATAAAAGGAAGGTTCTGTCTGTACCTTGGTCAGAACTCGCTCTTTCAATAATATATTTATGTTTCATACAGTGCTGGACCTGAATCCAGTGTCACAAATTTCTTTCTGTATATCTGTCCGGTCAGAATATGTCACAGCATCATGCAAAACTGGGCCATCAGGATTTAATGAAACTAAAAGGATAGTTGCCTGAAGCTAACCTGCTCCATAAATAAAATAAAAATGTTTAGTAAAAGCGATATTATGAACAGTTATTTGCCAGATTGAATAATCTACTTTAAAATAAGCTACTTGCCTACTGTAAACAAGTGCATGCACCAATAGATGTTAATTAGAAAAGCGAAATATATTTATATATTCATTTTATATTTAAAGCCATACGTGTAGTAAATGGAGACTGCTGTTTCCTCAATGCACAAATCATATGTACGAATATGTTTGCTTGTGGGTCCCTTTACATGTGTCTTTGGTTCATTTGCTTTGTTTACATGTCTCTCTGAGGAAACTCTTAGAGAAAGAGCACTAAAATGGAGCAGGTGTGGAGAACAGCCTTCACTGAGTCAAATGAATGAAGGAGATTCACTTCCTGCAGCCAGTCGCGGTGACGTCATCAGCAAGTTCCCGTATGTAGAAGGTCTTCCTGCGCGCGTGCAGCAACATGGCAGCCTCCAGTCTGAACGCGGTGCGAGTCAAGCTGTACTTTGATTACCCTCCTCCTTCCATGCCCGACTGCCGCATGAGCTGGGTGCTGGTGGATCTGAACAAATGTCGCGTCGTTGCAGATTTATGCAGTGTTATTAGAGAAAAGTTCGACTACAGCCGCAAAACCTGGTTAGACCTGTTTATTGAGAACTGTTTCCTCCCCACTACAGAGAGCATCTATGTGGTCCGTGATAATGACAGTATAAGGTAACTTTACTCATTCTTTTGATGAAGTCTTGTGTGAATGATTTCTGTCTCCATGGTAAATGGGATTAGAGTTGTTTATGCAAATTATATTTCTTACTCTATAGTAAACTGTGAACACTTCAAGTAGTGTAGTGATTATTTTATATGGAGAAACCTAGAGGAAGTCTTAATATGAGATAAATTATTAGGAACACCTACTCATTTATGCGATTATTCAAATCATGTAGTATACAATGGTCGCCCGGTGGCGTAGTGACTCCTCACACCTCCAGGGTCCGTGCTCGATTCCGGCCTCAGGTCTGTGTGCATGGAGTTTGCATGTTCTCCCCTTTGCTTGGTGGGTACAAAAACATGCAGATTAGGCTAATTGGCGCTCCTAAATTTCCATTAGTGTCTGAATGAGTGTGAGAGTATTTCTGTGTGTGCCCTGCAATGGATTGGCACTGTGTCCAGGGTGTCCCCCGCCTTGTGCCCCAAGTCTGCTGGGATAGACTCCAGACTCCCAGCAACCCTGTAATACAGAATAACACGGTATAGACGATGAGTGAGTGAGTGCTACGCAGTGCATGGTCCCACTCTAAATCCTTTAACAGTTATGGAAGTGGCGACAAGTTATCTGACGATTTTCAAGAATTGGGCGTTTCAGGCGATTGTTCATGGGAATGACTGCAGTGGGCTCTGAGCCACATCGGCCAGGATCGTCATTCATATTTTTTACACCACAAGAAATTTCTTCACATTCACACCGTTTTTGACTTGAACACCACTCATACAAAAGTTATATGTTCTACATTCCTGGAAAATGTACCACAAGTCCGCCAGTGATTCGCCGGTTCTGCAGTTGGAAACCCCACTTTGATGAAATGGGTCAAAAGAGAATGGTGTATGTGTACATTAAGACTTCAAATAAGTCAAGTAATCACTCTTTATGACCTTGGTGAAAAGAAAAGTATCCCAGAAAGCACAACACATTGAACCTGGTAGAGTGGCTACAATAGCAGAACACCATTCATGCCAGGGAAGCAGGAAGAGGAATCTGATTCTCTTTTCTTTCATGCAACATATGGCCTAACAGTGAACATGAGTTATTACTTTGTCATTAGAAAAGTTATTGTGCCAATTGTGCTGTCTTTTAACTGTGGTTGTATCTGAGTTGCTTCTTTCTTTTTTAATTTTTTTTTAATCGTTAACAGGGTGAAGGTATCCAGTGTATATTGCGAACATGCAAGGAAAAAAAGATTCAGAGAGGATGAAGGCTTGTCTCAAATACCAACAAAGAAAAACCGACAAGAACTGAGCGAGGCAAATGGTGTCACCCAGCCAACAGGTGCAACAAAGAAAAAGAAAAAGCACAAAACAAAGAAAAAGAAGGGAGAAAAGCAGCAGATAGAGTCTGGAGATGCATCCAAAACAGCGGTCCCTGCTAAAGACCCTTTATCCTCAAAGACCCAGACAGACAACAGCAGCAATAAAGCTTTTGCTCCCTCTGTCCTTACTAATGGAAAAGCAATTCCATCAGGTACACAAAAGGAAAGCTCGGACTCATCAGACAGCAGTGAGGAGGTTACTCAAAAACCTTCTCCACCCAAATCCAAACAAGCACAAGTGGCAGCATCCAAACCGCCTGCTGTGAGAAAAACCTCTTCCTCGGATACGTCTTCTTCAGAAGACGAAAAAGTCCCTGTGAAAAAGTCTCCAAAACCTAGTGCGAACTCAAAAACATGTAACAGTACTAAAACACCTAAAGAGCGGACAACTTGTGTTACACCAAAATCTATAACAAATTCTTTGACTGCAAAGAAAACACAAAAACAGCCTTCTTCTGATTCATCCTCTTCAGAAGATGAAGCTCCTGCAGTAACCAGAAAAGCAAAGATCCCTGCAAAATCAACCAACCCTGCCCTGAAAACACAATCGCGAACGATGACGTCTTCATCCTCCTCCTCAGAAGAAGATTCCAGAAAGGGCATTACCTTAGGGAAAAAATCTCCAGGTCTGCAAAAATCTTTGACCAGCAAAATCTCCACACCCAAAAAACCTTCTGGGAACTCAAAAAAATCCAAAACACCAACTTCTTCAGATCCGTCCTCATCATCCGAAGCCGAGACCTGCAAAGCAAACCTCCCTGCAACACCCAAACCCTTTAAATTGTCACAAGCACAAACGCAGCCAGGCTCAGATTTGCATGCTGTGAGTGAAAACGGCGGTACCACTTCGACTCTGTCCACTCCGGTGGGAACAAGGCTGCAGGACACCGGAGACAAAGCAGGGGGCTCTGATTCGAGCAGCAGTGACACAGAGCTGCTGATAAAAAGGCCGAATCCTCAACTCATGGCTGGTTTGACTCCTTGGGGGCGGGGCCGTGGGATTATGGACAAGACTAAAGGTCGAGGAGGGGTCAGGGGTGGCTTTGGCAGGGCCAGAGGAACGCCTTGGAAACAGAACTTTCATTATAACTATGACAATGCGGGCCAAAGAAGGCAGAAAGAGATCCAGACTAATGAAAGCTTGGTGCTGCAGGTGAGTATAAGCTGAGAAACTTTTACGTGACCTACACTCGGGGCCAAATAATGGTGAAAATAACACACACAACGTGATGAGAAATGACATTGGTTTAAACAGCTCTGTGGCTATATATATATATATATATATA
>QMIH01000755.1:314989-342365 GCA_003987875.1 Clarias batrachus
TATATTTTTTTTTTTTTAAAAAAAAGAAAACTTTAGAAAAAAAGGCTTCATTTTGCGAAGTCGATTATACTATGCAGGAATGGCAAAAGATCATGTGGTTCATACCGCCCCTGTATTAAGTTATGATCTGGCGTTGCTTCAGGTGGTCAGGTATAGGCGCAGCAACATTTCTATAAGATTTTTTCTTCCTTGGTGGCACAGGCGTATTACAGGACTCAACTTGGGAAAGAGTGGTTCTGGGAGCATGAGATATCATTTGCACACATGGATTAGATACAGTACATTTTGTGTAACTTTTTATGTAAAGTTTGTGCTTCTTGGTTTGCTAACAAGTCTGTCTGTGAAATTGACAAAGTGATGAGTATATCCAACTGACATGAAGGAGGAACCTTTTTTTTTTTTCCTTCTAGATTTATGTAGATTTGATTACGTTTGCCAATAAAGGTTGTTTGTGTTGCAGAATCCCCCAGAGCCGAGTCCGAAGCGGGATTACAGCACTCTGCCTCTCCTTGCTGCTCCTCCTGCTGTTGGACAGAAAATAGTTTTTAAGGTAAATTATGTTCCTTTTTTGTTTTTTTAAATCTTTTACATTTAAGGTTTGTTTTATTGTGTTAAATCGTGAACACAACCAAGAACACTGATGGCTGACAGCGGCACTAAGGGCAGCTTATGTGCTGTTTTAAATTCAGTAGAAATCTGCTATGTCAGTCATATGTTTTAAAGTGATTTGATTATTCTTCAGTGGCTTGTTTTTATGTTTGTACCAATATGGTTGTTGCAGTGCCATGTGCATACTGCATTTCTATCCAATTAGGGTTTTGGCTACAGTACATATTCACAGTACTGATATTATAAACTGTTGACTTGCGTACTCTCAAACTATGTTCAACGGAACATTATGAGTTCTATGAATGCTAGTTCAATGACATCATTAAACAAATCCAGATGTGTGTGTTATGTATAAAATTATATATAACTAATATAAAACAATATAATATAATGTTCCTTTCTCAGCTTTAACGTGTCTGAGGTTTCAGTAACGGCAATGAAGTTAAAAAAGGGTCCTCGGCTTATGATGTAGATGTTTTATTTATCACACTGCATGCATTTATTATTTATTGAACTGCTCCATTTTTTTTTTCCCCCTACAGCTTTTAGAGCTTACGGAGAACTACACGCCAGAGGTCTCGGATTATAAAGTAGGTTTTTTCGTGCTGTCATGTTGCCATTGACACCAAGCCTGTCCTTTAACTAAAAAAAAGCACAGTTCTATTAGGAATACACAGCTTTATACCATCTAAACATACATGAAACAAACATTACTTGATTTTGAATTTTCAGCTTCATTTAACCCAGCTAACATTAACCTAGACTGCATGATGAACCCATATCAAGAATTTTTACCTCCGATAAAGCTTGTGATGAACACATTTTGAGAAAGTGAATTTCTAAAAAAAAAAAAAAAAATCATACAAATGTTAGTCCTGACTGAGTAATCTGATTGGACGAGAGGAAGTCCATGATTTGAGAGAGAGCACTGGGATGTTTAACTATATTGAACTCTCATCCAAAATCAGTCCCAGAAGCATTTTCAGCAAGAAAACACATCTGATCATGTGACGTCATCTTAAACATCACTTTGTCTCCTTTGTAATTGCTTACAAGTCATTTTGTTGGGAATTGCCTTTGAGCGGTCCATTTTGTTCTATTTATGGCTAACGCGAGCTTCAGTTCACATGACCATCACTCCCTTCACATGCGACCATGCCCTCACAATCACTCAGAGTTACACCTTTATTGATCTTAGTTTTATTGTAATGTCTACACCACATTCTTCTACAGTGTAGGTTAATAAAATAGAGGAAGTAGTACAGAAGAAGTAGAAATGAATATAAGGGTGCAACTGAATCAAGAGAGGGACAAAATTAGTGGTGATGTGAGACCGATGGAGGTAGCGAGGCATGATCCTGCTGTAGTTTCATTTGGACCTCATGGTATGATTTTATTGGCTGTTCATTTCGTTCAGTAACACACCATTATAGTAAGTAAAATAAAAGTAAAAAGTATTAGGACATCACTAATAGAAATGATATCTTTCTACTTTCTGCCAAATCTATCATACCCCTGTGATTTGAGTTACAGCCAGCACGCCCGTCAGAGAGAACACATTGCTTTTATAGAAAATGAATCAACACTTTTTGACCCTTGGTTTCAGTGCTGTGCTTTAAATAAGAACAGACATGCATGAAATTTCTGTCCCAGTCATGGTGTGACCTTTGTGCCTGTCTGTTTCAATATCGCATCAAAACGTCTCTACATTGCGCCTTTGCTGCTTCAAGATGATTTTCCTCATGTCCCCAAAGAAGACCGAAATGTTTGCAGAAACTAGGCTTTTAACTGTAATGTTTGCGTCTCTCTGATTTTTTTCATGAAGATTTTATGGTTAACTGAAACAGACGTGTGGTAATGTTGCACTGATTAAGTCATCCCATCTGATCGGTGTCTGCATTTTTAAGTTATGGGATTTATTTGTTTGTATTTTCCAGGAAGGAAAGATCATTGGTTTTGATCACAGCACTAAGATGGTTGAGCTGGAGCTTCTCACGCAAAGTCAAGGTAGGTACAAGAAACGGATACTTGGGTGTCCTTTATTTGATGTCCTTTGTGTTTAGTGTTTTCTTCCTTCCCCAAATCATGTTATAATGTGTTTTGTGTCTCGTAGCACGATCTGAACCTGGGAAATTTGATTTGGTTTATCAGAACCCAGATGGTTCTGAAAGAGTGGAGTACGCGGTCACTACCGGTTGTCAGGTAACACACACACACATGCTGATGCTGTAACATTTGCTGGGGCAGCCATCCTGGATACTCCCTGTTTATTTGCTAAGATTTTTTTTTAGACATTTGGTGTAATGAAAACACTTTGTACTGTACACTTCACTCTTCGACAAACTTTTCTTTTTAAAATATCAGAAGCTTGACAAACAGGAAGAGCAATTAAAGGTGAAGCAGCAGCATCTATGTGAAAAGGCATAAAGTGTGAATGCAAGAGTGTGATAACAGTTCTATCTTTGTTGTGTGTTTTGTAGCTGACTGAGCGTTGGGAGTCGCTGCTCGAGCCTCGGCTTATTGTGCAGAGCGCAGACTGAGGGGAAGATTTTTTTTATTTTTCTTGCTCATTTTGTTCTTAAGTAGCACTTTTGTATTACAATGTCTTTTTAATTGAATGTGAATATTAACTGAATAAATGTTTTTTTTTTTCTTTTTTATACAAACTTGTGGCATATCTTTTTTTTATACATAATGTGTGTATATATATGTGTGTATACTGTATATAAACACATGCATATACATACACACACATACATACACATGTATGAAATTGACACTGACATCAACTTAATTGTTCTGCTATAGTTAATCATTTTGCCATAATTGTGCAATGGCCCGTAAGATAATTAAAATAAAGTGCAAATGCACAGACAAAAATGATTCACTTGCAGTTCTGAAACATGTTTAGAAAGTCCCTCCCTCAACCCCACTAAATGAAAATGTTAGGGATGAATTTAAGCCTTGACTACACCTCATACCAAATTAATTTTTTTTGTCACATCCACAACCATACACAGTGTGATGCGTAGTGAAATGCTTACATGACTGTTTGTGACCTTGAGGAAAAAGCAAGTAAGAAGGGAAGAATAGGAATGAATTAGATTTTATATCTTCAATTTTATTACAATACAATAAAGTATAAATATGTAATGTATATAACAATGTAATGATGTTTAAAAAAAGTAGAGAACTGTATAATTAAACTATGTAAACTATGTGAAATGTGCAGACAGCATCCATACAGGGTGGTGTGAAATGAAAATGTTGAGCAGCAGTGATATTGTCCATGCAACATATACTGTATATTTTGAGTACTTCAATCCTGTGCAAATGTTCAGCGAGGTTGATTTGCTGTGTTCCAACATACAGTAGCAAGTCCAATCAGTCCTATGTAGGTTCTACAGTGTGTGGAGTTCTGGTCTATAGTCTGTGTGAAGAAGCCTCTCCTCAGAACGTGTGATGTGAACACAGGTATCAGAAGCTGTCCACTCTCTCAGCTGGGCTCTCGGAGTAGTTAATTTCCTGCTTTGTACTGAAGTCTGCTATCAACTCCTTTGACTTGCTGACGTACAGGAGAAGGTTGTTCCTCTGGCACCAATTCTCCTCCAGGGTTGAGTGGTTTGATTTCCACCCCAGGTTTGCTTGTGTGGAGTTTCCATGTTCTCCCTATGTGTGTTGGGTTTCCTCTGGGTACTCTGATTTCCTTCCACAGTCCAAAGACATGCAGATTAAGTTAATTGGCGTTCCCAAAATTGCCCGTAGTGTCTGTGTGTGTGTGTATATGCCCTGCGATGGATTGGCACCTTGTGCAGGGTGTAGCCCTCCTTGTACCCAAAGTCTCCAGGAATAGGCTCCAGGAGACCTAAATTGACTCAGAGGCATACTGTCCATATGTTGTGTAAGTATTTGCAGTGAACAACTATTTGTACAAATGTTGTAATGATAAATGAAAACGGGGCATTGGTGGCTCAGTGGTAGGTATATTGCCACCTGTGCGGAAGGCCCAGGTTCCATTCCCACCCATTGCCCAAACCCCAGCCACTGGATGCAATGTTGGCTCTAGAAAAAAAAAAAAAAAATTAAGGGTTGCATGTGGATCAGATGGTCTGCCGTGGTGACCTCTTGACAGAAGCAGCTGAAAGAAAGATTCATTTGGAATCATAGAAAATAGTATTATATCCAACCTCTCTCAATTTTCAGACAGGGTGGGCTTTATTTGGTCTGATTTACAGTTTTATGGGCACAGATTTCTTTTAATGAAGAGCTTTTGATCACTAAAATACATGACCTTCTACCCATAATATTATATTATTATATTTAGCATGTTGCTGACAGATAATAGAACTGACCTTCTTCTAAATATCATTCTATTACTTAGGAAGTTCTTTATTCACAAATAATAATAATAACCAGACCTTTCTTTTTTCACAACAGACCTAGAAAAATAATGTTCTCCTGTCACTAAAACACATCTCCTTCATAGATGTTAGGAATTTAACATCAGCAATGAATATTAAATGGACCCTCTAACACCCCCGCCCCCCTTTATTTATTTATTTATTAATTATTTAAATTATTGTGTTTTTTTTTTTCACTCTTTATTTGATTCATTTTTTATATTCATATAGTCTGCCAAAACATGGTATTGGTGCTACAAAAAATTGTTTCACCTTGGGGAAAAAAAAAAAAATTCAGATAGAATCATACATATAATTTTTCATAATCTCCAGATCCATGCTTCATTTTTTTTTTGCAAATATGCTTACACATTTATATTTTTATCAAATAAAAAGAAACAGATTTGCAAAGTACAGTACAATGTCATGCCTTATGTGTAGTTATGTAACTTTTTTCAATTCAAACCTTTCAATGATCTTAATTGTCATTCAGATGAACCTTGGCCAATTTAGATTAAAAAAAATGTTTTATTCTAAAATGCATAAGAGTTAAGATATTGCAACATGAATTTGACATGGTTACAGACACTGGATATATATNTATATATATATATATATATTTGCTTTTACCTAAAAAAATAACAACTCTCATGCAGAGCACTGATGTAGCCCTTTAATTTTAATGGTATATGTGTTAACAATAATTATTGGGCAGATTATATATATTTTTTAACTGAATAAATTGTAGTTTTCTGTGGTTTATGATCACATAACATGGTGGATGTCTAATTTGGAGTATTTAAACAAAACTGCTGTGGTTAGTAATTTAGGGGAAAACCCTTCATGTTTCTTGCTTTAAGTTTTGAGCAACAATTTTTACAGGTCTTATGATTTTAAAAGGTTACACCAATTTAAGTACTAATACTCATCAGGAAATATGAAAAGTTTGCATTTTAAATTATTATTGTTTGAAGTGAGACATTATAACTCTGAAAAATGTCCATTTTGGTGTGCATATAAAATCATCTCTATGAAAAAGCTGAAGCAAGTCACAAGTTTTGAAGGCACAAGGCCAGATTGGTCACTGCCATGTTGCATAAACTTCAGAGGTAGCTACTTGGGTCCACACATTTTCTATATTATATGTATAACATAAAACATATACCAATACTGTGTTTTGGACGAATATCCTATAGATGTTACAGTGTAATTATTTCGTAAACCTGTTCTGTGTGTGGCTTGTTGGACTTGTTACCAACACTTCAACGTCAGGTTGTTTGTATTGATAAGAAAGAGCAAACGGCTTAATCGACTTCTTGTCAACGCGGAAGCTTTCGCGCGCCTGACGACCAGGAAGTGGGCGGAGCCTCTGTTTGTCGTCACCAACATGGCTCCTCCCTCCGATGATATGGTGCTGATGATGCTGCTGATGATGACGAGGACACTGCCGCTGCTGCCGCCACTGGTGATGATGATGATGAAGCCAACGTTAAAGCACAGAGAGCGGAGATGATGGCAGTGACACTTCTGCTCTCTGTCTCGTGTTTCTGTAACCGTTTGTAAGCGAAACATAAAGCGGTGATGGAGGGCTACGAACCTTCCCAGTCTGATCATCTCATGTTGTTAGTGAGGAAGCTGAAGGAAGTGTTCGACATGTGTGATGAAGATGAGGACGGATTTATTCGAGTTGAACACTTCGTGCATCTCGGACGGCAATTCGGCCAAACGGATGAGGAGGTAAAACTGTTATACACTGTGTATTCATCACATTATATCTAATACTGGTGTGTTCCGTTGCTCTTTGTGATCTGTGATATGAATTATTATTATTATTATTATTATTAAATATCATTAATCATTTATGATTCACCATTACAGATGTGTGTGATCTGCTGGAAGTGTTTGGCTCAGGTTTTTTGTATTGAATCTGTATGTGTGTGTGTGTGTGTGTGTGTGTGTGTGTGTGTGTGTGTGTGTGTGAGAGAGAGAGAGAGAGAGAGATCTCAGTCAAACAGGTTGGCATGCATTTTATTTTTAATTAGAGAAATATATAAGACATGATTATGTATACATGACACACATTTTCGTGCCCTAAATGTATTTATCCTGAATGATTGTTTAATGTTGTCTTGTTGTTTTTTGCACTTAGACTGGTTTGTGTTTATCTGATCATCTGTATGAGTCTAAAGCAGTGATTAATACATGCTGACTAATGTGTTAATAATTGGATTTGGGTACACAAATATGTAGCAGAATAGCAGACAAATGCTTCCTTGCGAACATTATTATTATTATTATTATTATTATTATTATTACCAGTGTGTGTTGTATGACATCATGCATAAATCTGAACAGTATGCAAATGTGAGTTTTATCATCCTTTTTCTTTAAACCAATGAACATTTTGCACCTCGTTGTACATCTCGATTTTACCTAAACATTCTCTCTGGGAAAGATCCTTCATAATAATGACATATTAACACAATCACGTCTGAATAGAGTGCCAGAGCTGAACGCAGTCACGTATTTTTGGCCTGTAGCGGTCAACAGAAGATTTTTCCGTCCAATTAGGGAGAGATTGTCTTGCAATATAATGAATTACTCGCTTTCTGGATTAAAACAGTGCAGCATTATATCCACTTTGAATGAGGGAATCTTCGATGATGCCCGTGCCATCAAAGTGTGTTTTGTTCTCTTAATTGTGTGCAGCGACAGGTTTTATGAACATGGCTCGTTATGTAGGTTACCTCAGTTAAAGTCGTAACACTCCCAAGTTAATTCTTCTAGTAGCGTTTTAATTCCTTTTAGACGGAATAGACAGTCCGGTCTTTATTGATGCTGGAGGAGAAATTACATTGTCCCAGAACAAAGCATAATGATGCACAAAAAGAAATGTGATAAAACAATCTGTATATCCTGCAGTTTAAAAAAGGGGCGTTCCTCAGTATCCTAACATTCATTGTACTGATGGTGTTTGTGTAACAGTGTAAAAGCACCACATTAGACCACTTGTGCAGTTGTGCTGTGATTAAGATGCAGTTTGTTTGGCAAGTAAAGTGTTTAATTTCTTTCCTTTACACATTTTGTGGCATGATGAATGGCAGAGCCTACAGGCTCTCAGAGACACCATCAACACACACACACACACACACACACACACACACACACACTCACACACACATCTGTATAACAGAAAGGCAGGAGAATTTCCCCACACAGCACAGCAAACATTAGGTGTACAAAATGCAGGTGCAGGTTTACATATTTTATAATCATGCAACTTTGATTATATAAAGATTTACAATGTGTTTGTTTAATTTTATTATGCATATATTAATAAGTGCTTAAAACACGCATGCATGGCAGGCACATTTAGCAAAGATTTTGGTTTGTCTTGGACAGAGGAATATAAGACACCATGGTATAGGTAACAGTATCTCTCAGTGTCTCATTGTACTTATTTGCTGATATAGTAAATAAACCACATTGTGGTACACACTTTCATACAATGTTACATGTACTATTGCAAGGTACATGGTTATACCATGTACTGTAGTATGGTATTATGGACCATGTACCTGGATCCAGGTATATACATCATACAATATTATGCTAATGTCTGTACAATTCTATACCAGTAGTATATATTAACATATCTAATATGATACAGTATGTACAAACATACCATATTAGATACATGCTAAACTTTGGTACCATGGTACAAATAAGTACCATGGTATTCACCAAAGCATTGTGTTATAACCACTGAAGTGCCATACCTACCCTGGTAATCGTATATACGATATACTATGGTATATACTATGGTATATAAGGTTATGTAATATAGCAAACTATAATATATACATAGTTTTTTTATGGGATGAAATAAGAAAAGAGCTGCTGATTTACTAGAACTCACTAAACTTCACTATTTTATTTAGCTAGCTGCAAACAGATGTTGCAATCATGAAGTGTTTACGGATTCATCAGTTAGGGAGCAAAAATGGGCCTCATTTATCAAGATAGATACAAACAAATGTGTTCATAATTAATTCCTAGGAACATTTACTGAAGAAAATTTGGTATTCATAAAAATCCTGTGTTTTGAAAAACAAGTGGTCCGACTTTGCTCATGAGTGGATATGAATTATTCTGTTAATTGCTTTGCCCTTTTCCAGAGCTACCTACCTATAGAAGTGTTTTGGAGCTTCCATCAAAAAAAAAAAATGCTTTCTCATGCTAGTGCAAGAGGTCAGCTCTTATGAATCACAAAACAGTTATTATGAAACTCACTCATTTTATATTGATGACAAGAATTTTAAAATATGGAGAAAAAAAAAACAAAGAAAGTAAAATCATAAATTAGGACAAGTGAAAACGAATCAATTAAATGAATACAAAAGAAATGGCAGCATGTACAGTCCATGGAGAATGGGCTAGCCCTTCTGTTTATAGCTGTAAGTCCACAGATGCCACAGCTGATGGAGGATTTAGTACTCAGGATGATAGCTGGCTTATAAATCTGTACTGTTTGCCCCGACATAAACTTTAAATGCAGTGCAACACTTCATTAGAGCCTACAGTAAGTGGTAAATGACTGATCTGGTATGCCTCAAGCTCCAATAAATTACATGCTCCCTAGTGTGCCAAGATCAGGCTTCTTGGGAGATGTACAGTACCGTGGAAAAGTCTTGAACCACCCATCATTTCCTCATATTTTGCTCCCAAAAAGCCAAATGCTCCAGACTCCCTGAAGGACTTTTTCAGTCCAGTTATCATTTTCAGTCCAGTCACCTGAGCCGTTTCAGAGGAATGTTTTTTTGTTTGTTAAGCCACACAGTGACCTGTGCATTATTCGAGCATAAAAAGCATGTAACTTAAGGCATGAACCAGTGAGAAACGGGTGCAGATGATGACACAATCAGGCAGAGTTGATGAGAGGGGAAACAAGATTGCTGATACAGTTGTTAGATAAACTACCAAGATTCAGCATTCCAATTTCTTTATCTACATTATTTAATTTCATTTAACATGAAGAAATGATCAGTGTCTCAAGACTGTTGCAGAGTACTATATATAAAATGCAAAAAAAAATAAAAAAATATTATGCTTTGTATCAATGCTTCGTTGCGCTCGCGCGTGTGTGTATCGTGTCCTGGTCGCGCGACAGGTCCACATTCCACTCCAGGTTTTCTCACTGTCCCCCACATCGGCATCTACCTGACCTTCCACACGGTCGCTTCCGCCCTGAGAGTGACGTCATCAACCAGCGCGACCATAGTATAAACCGGGGAGAGACGCGGGAAGAGGAAAAAGATTGTGATTTGGGCGTTTTGGTATTTGGTTGTGTATTCTGGTTTTGCCTTTTTGCTTCCCATTGACTTTGATTATTGCTTTGCCCTTTTTTGTTTGGTTGGTCTTTGTATATATTTGGAGATAATTTCCCTGTATGTTTGTGCACTCACAACGCCCTCAGTAGGGGCGTGGCTGCCATTTATTTTGGGAAGAGGGAACTATGGAGTCAGGGGTACCAGGGGAGGTACCTGCATTTTTGTTTGTGTTTTTTTTTATATAGTTTTTTTTTTTTGCAGGTAATCTAGCTACAAAATACCATTTTGTTTATTATTTTGGCCGGGGTACACCCTGAATCTGATCTACCTTCTCCTGTTTTTGTAAAGCAACACAAACCTGATCATTTCCTCTTTTATTAACATATTTTAATAGTTAATGACTGGATCTAGTCCTTTCTGCCATATACCACCATTTCCATACAGTTCAAAATAGAACCCTGAACCATTCTTTTGCTGTACGGCCTGACACTAGACCAGAACTTGATTTTCAAGCCCAAGAAAGACAACAGCTTTATTATGCGAAGGTGTTCCTTCAGTTAAAAACAACTAGTTTGAGATTTATATCTGGTAATTTTTTTTAACTATGCTAGAATGCCTCATCCCACCCAGCTGATTAAAAAAAAAAAGAAAAGAAAAAAAAGTAACTCTGAGCTACTTTTACTTGAGTTTTATAATGGTAACTTTACTTGTACTTCAGTAAAATAAGAGTTTTTTTTAGTACTCTTTCCACCTCTGCAAGCAACGATGAGTGGACCCAAGCACCCTGCGCCATCGCCACCCAGCACCTATAAGTTTAAGGCATCGTCACAGATGAACCGATTGGGATCACATAGGCATAAATCCCCTAGGAGGAGTACATCAAAATCTATTGGGTGCATTCTGACCCAAAATAACTGACTTCCTTTTAGTAAAGCCCATGACAATGCAAAAGTTGTACTGCTCAATGTGTTCTACATGTGTACCAGGTTTCGTGTACAGTACATACATGCAAGTATGTGTGAGCTATGCAACAAAATCTCCTGGGAGGACTCTCTGGCAGCAGATTCCAACCTGTCTTCCAATTTTCATGAATTATTGAGCATGTTAAAAAGCCCCGGATGGTAGAAAAAAAATCCTTAGAAGGACAAGACACACTGATGACACACTGCTGATATAGGGCTGATGTCATAGTGCTTGGGCTCTAAATAATGGTCCTCAGAAGAACAAAAGGGCTCTCACACCCTATGACGACATAGGGCTGATGTCGTGGCGCTTGGGCCCTAAAATATGCCATTTACTTGTCGTTTCAATGTTGTGAGTTTTGCCTTTTATGGAGTTTGAGTTTTGTTAACCAATTAGGTTGATTTCTTTGATTTCACTTTGGTTGGCTTACACAAACCTGTACATGTAATCTTAATCAAAATATTATAAACAAGACCCACTGTTGTCACATCATTGTCAGCAATTGAAAATTTCGATATTGGAAAATGTGGTCCTGTCCCTTGAGTCATTTCTTCATGTGAGTAGTTCTCAATGAGCTAACATTACACGAGTAAAAGTTCTACATTTCATAGCTGCTCTGTAGCAGAGTGTGAGAGTTTAAACTTCTGATTGTATTTCATTAAATAATTGTGAGTTTCATTTATCATTTGTATCAACGGTGTATCTGATCTATGCACTAAACACACACATATATTTCATATTTTTAATATTTACATTTTTGACCATCATTTTGATTCTGGCACTAAGTTCTGGTAATATGTTATGCTACGTTGTTAGCTATGAATGCTACCTCCTTAACAAAAGTCATGATGAAGATAAAGATTTCTACAGCTAAATGTTTACAGTTTATTTAAAAGCGTAGTCTTATTACCAGTAAAAGATGGTAAAACAAAAACATGCAACCAGGCAACTCATTCTCTTTTACAGCACACCGTGTTGCAGTTTATTCCTTAATTACTTTGTGCTCTTCTGTTTATTCTTCCTTTTCGTTCTTCTACAGATAAAAAAGTGTGCCGAGTGCCTGGACCCGAATGCTAACGGCAAGATCAGCTTTAAAGATTTCTGTCATGGGGTGTTCGCCATTAAAGGTACAGTAACAGTGTGAGACCTTTTCTCTTATTTAATTTCATACACAGGGTAATGCCGTTTAATGTGATCTTATTATCCTGCTACAGAGGGTCAGTGTGAAGATTCTCTCTGCACACTGTGTTTATTACTATGCTGAAAGCTTAGAGCTGCATAAGAAGGATGTCTAGTATAGCACTAGTATAGAATCTGACTTGTGGCATTCCACGAGTGGTGATATCGAGCAGAACAGCACTGGGATGTTTAACTACAAGTAGCACTCCATATCACAGGTTTTCTAACAATTGTTAATTACACTAACTGTTAGTTGCCAGCATGGGTGGAAGTAGGCCTGTGCGGTCTGGAGTGCTGAAAACAAGGAAGATCAGCTGCCTGCCAAAACGAAGAAAAGGCTCTCTCCTGACTAAGTCATTCCAAATTGCTTCTGAACTGTCCGTTTGGAAATACAGTGCAAACTAGCTTCTAACACAAAGCTGAACTAACTACTTGGTGTGTGGGACAACGGATTGTACACCCTACATAGTGCACTAGCTTTACATTTTACGCTATTAGGTTTTTTTTTTTTGCAATACGAGTAGTTGAATATTTAGAGAATTTTATATGGAATTATCATTTTAACCACAGATGAGCTAAATTGATTTTGGATTTGACCAAATAGGCTCAATGTCACATCAAGGTCATCGATCTGTCCATGTGTCTGTGTGGTGTGTTTGTCAGAATCATTAAGATTGTCATTAGCGCAATATCTTATGAACAAGTAAATGAATGTCAAGGTCAACGCAAAGCCAAATAGCTGAAATGGTTTTTCTACAATAATTAATTTCAGTTTTAATTTTTTAAGCCGGTTGAGCATTGTAATATGGTTGTAATGATTTCGCGACAATGCCCAGAGTCGGGACAATGTGGTTTATACAAAAGTTAGAATGACATGTAAAATTGGCTTTGAGATAGTGTTAAATGAACAACCCAAAGTCATGTGTGTGAATTCAAATTAGGTCAATTTTAACAACGGCCATTATGTGTGATGATGTATGTGTGTGCCTTGTGACAGATTGGCACCCCATCCAAGTTTCCTGGGACAGGCTCCAGGGCTGTGCCACCCTGTATACAGAATAAAGCGGTATAGGCAATTAGTGAGTTAGTAAATTGATATTTTTCTTTTATTTATTTTTTTTGTGTGTATGCATATTTACTAGCATCAACAGCATAGTGGTCCAGTGGTAAGCCAACGTGTTCTGGTTGCAGCAGTGGGAGACCCAGTCTCGCTCAGGCCATTGGTTTGATTCATTTTGTTTTAAAGTTGATTTTGCAACATTGTGTAAGGGGCATTTATGAAAATGTTATTACATTGTCACGTGATCAACGTTGTGCAACATCATTTTATCAAATAATTCTTAAACGTATAAAACCAACTACATACCAGTGTTGTCTTAGTGACTGTAACCTTGCAAATTAACATCACCACAATGTTCTGGCAACCAAAAATTCTGCTTGGTTCCTGACAAATGTATATCAAATAGGTACATATACAAAATATGCATTATTTGCATCATCAAACATGCCAGTCGATTACCTAGAAGTAACTCTACGCTTTGTTGTTGTAAATGTTTAGAAACTCCACTGATGTAGCTGAGCAGCACACTACAGTAACTGGCCCAGAGGAGATTCGGTGTGTTTGGTTGTGTGTTTTTGGAGCTTATCTCCTGGTGCCTATGAGGTACAGTACTAATGAGGCCCCTGGATGCACACAGTTATACATACATTCACACAAACATATGCACACACACAACCATATCAGCTAAAAGCCTCCAGGCTCTTATTAATTCATGCTAGTGCACTTAGGAGTGCTGTTGTATCTCTATGAATGGGTCTGAGAGGTGTGTTTTATTATTTTTTTGTGAACAGTGAACAATTTTTTTTGTGCAATGCGATTGCAAAAGGTATTAAAAAGTATTATGCTTATCCAGGCTCTTTAAATGGGACAGATGTTTATCTCAGAATCTGCAGAAAGACATCTAATCTATTTAACCTCCTCCTGCATGGAACATCTGAAGTGTCTACGATACCAGATCAAACAAGCTGATTATGATGATACATCACATAACGTAAGATTATGCCACTGCTAGTATGTTCAAAAAAGTTATAAAAATTTTGTTGGCCAAATTACATTGACGACTAGGTAGACTTGGAATTTTCTGGAAGATGGAACATGACATTACATAAACATCACCTCTAGATAAACATTATAAAATGTTTCAGACTGAGCTGTAAGCCACAAATTCAGAAATTAATCATTGTCCTCGTAGGGCTGCTTTGAGGGGACCAAACAGGTGAAAGTCGGATGGAGCAAGATCAGGACTATAGGGAAGATGTTTTAAAGTTTTTGCAGAGTGTAACGACGCGGGTCGCGCGAGRGGCAGAGCCGTGCTTAAACTGTTCAGAACGGGCAGATTCGCAAGCTGTTACCACGCGGAGTTCTGAACAGGCAAAAGCACGGCCATTTATACACACGGTTGCTAGGCAACGCCGCCGTCAGGCAATCAGCCAGAACGAGCCGCACCTGACGGCGTGTTTATTTAAGGGTCCTGATACCGGTATTATGCGCTAAAATGCCCCCCTGCCACAGATTGCCCCCCCCCTACATAATCTCTATCAAATATTATATTACAACATAAATTCATAGGTTTATGATTTAGAAATTACAAATTAGACCAAATGGATTTGATTATAAAATAAGCATTATAAAAAAATTACATGTTGTATAGGGAAAATATATATATATTTTAATATACAAGATGATATTGCTTATTTAATAATAAAAATAATTTCGTTAAATTTTTCAACATCAATATTTATTTAGTGCAAGCATTTTTGTATTACATGACAAATCCCTGTAAAATAAATGTGCCACAAAATAAACATTATATGGGAATTATGGTCTCGACACCTGTCACGTGCCAAGGGTTAATTATAATAGTTATATCATATTTGATAACAATAAATCTATGAATTTATGTTGTAATATAATATTTGATAGAGATTATGTAGGGGGGGGGCAATCTGTGGCAGGGGGGCATTTTAGCGCATAACACCGGCGCACTTTGTGCGATCATTTAGGTAGCACCGGTGAAGGTATCAGGGCCAAAGAAATAAAATAAAATAAAAGACAGACAGCTGTTTAGGGACAGAGGCAAAGCCCCAGCCTCTGTCTATTTAAGACGCCGAAGAGAGCGAGTGAGAGAGAGAGAGAGACAAATAGAGAGAGCGGCACGCAGTAGTTCAGCGTGCACGCTCAGTAGTTTGTTAGTGCACGAAGCACAAACTCTCTCTCTCTCTCCCAAAGTCCTCGGTAGGGTGAACGCCCCGAGAGGACAAGTTTTGTTTTATTTTCCAGAGCCCCGTCCGTTCTCGCGTAGACAGCGGAGCTCTGTTTATTTTGTGTTTACAGGTTTCATTGGTTTCCTTTTCAGTTCCTTAATTAATAATCCCATCTCCAAACGGGAGGGTCTTCCCGTGTGTATCACAAGCACTCTCACTATCTCCTATTTCATTGACCCRCTCKARCRCCCAGCATAAGGGCTCTTATAATTAAAAAACATCGCGTGGTGCGGCTCTCCATTCCGCACCACGTAACACAGAGTGTTGACTCTGTGTGTGCGGACGTGCATCGTCAGGCAAAATCACAATGCCCCTAGATAGCAGTCCTCCGAGTTTAATCTGAAGTTTAGGCTTTAGCTTTTTATTAAGCATCTCACTATAACAAGCACTGTTGATTGTTAAACTTTTTTCCTGATAATGTTCTGATACTGGCCCATGAGAATCATAGAAACTGACTTTTGAACTTTTTTTTTGGCGATTTCGAATGTTTCCGGCAGCACGGTGGTGTAGTGGTTAGCACTTTCACCTTGCACCGCCAGGGTCCGGGTTCAATTCCCGGCCAGGATATATTCCCCTCTCTGTGTGCATGGAGTTTGCATGTTCTCCCCGTGCTTGGTGGGTTTCCTCTGGGTACTCCGGTTTCCTCCCACAGTCCAAAGACATGCAGGTTAGGTTAATTGTTATTACCAAATTGGTCGTAGTGTGTAAGTGTGTGTGCCCTGCGATGGAATTGCACCCTGTCCAGGGTGTACCCTGCCTTGTGCCCTAAATCTCCTGGGACACTGAATACAGGATTTAGAGCTATAGATGATGAGTGAGTGAGTGAGGATGTTTCTGTTCCATACTCTGCCATTTACTCTCTAATTCTCGTCACCAGTAATGAGTCTCATTAAGAAACAGGCACCTTGCTTAGAGAATCGTTCCAAATCTTGTTTGCAGATATCCAAACGCTTCTGCACACTCTCAGTCAACAACAACAACAAAAAGAATCACTGCACGCTGCTCCTCTTTTTTGCAAATCACAAGTTGGGTATCCATTTTTGCTCGCAGCACAGTTACAAATGAATAAAAGGTTTACACCTCACAGCAGTGACTGGGGAGACAGTAGCCTTGAATGGGAAGCACTGATAAGTGCGGCCAACTTTATTATAGTTTTAATATAACCGGAGTGCAGATACATTTTGAATTATCCTCTTATTTATATGTATGTAGGTTTGGATGCGTCCTAGGAATGAATAATGCTGATGATATGAATAACCTGCTATCATCATTTACCATTATTATTAAAGAATTTCCAAGAGAATTAAAATTACTATGCTATTGTTATCTCTTTATCAAGCATCACATCCTATTTCCCATGCATATAGTTCCCACTGTACAAGCCTCTGGAGGCACCGTTATGATCTGGGGTTGATTCAGTTGGTCAGGTCTAGGCTCAGAAATGTTATGGGACGGACCTCCGAGAGCCTAAAGTGCTGGCCCTATCATCGCCCTATCTTTGCTTGCCAATATCATCCGGAGATCGAGAGTTCGATTCCCGGGTGATGTCCGGAGGCCTAGAGAGAGCTGATTGGCTGAGCTCTCTCAAAGGGGTGGGATGAGAGGTACTTAGTGCTCCCATATTAATCACGGCTCTACAGCCAATCAGGGGCGTCTGTGAGCTCACGCAAGCGGAAGGAACTGATAGCGTTGTCCTCCGAGTGCGTTACGCTGACCGTTGCGATGCGGTTGGCTGGCATCACGTGGTTCGAAGGAAACATGTGATAGTCTTCGGCCCTACTGACTGAGTGGTAGTATTAGCCTTAATGTGGCAGCCCCCTAGTGACGGGGATGAATTGGAAACGACTAAATTAGAGAGAAAATCGGGGAAAAAGAAACAAAAAAGAAAAAGAAATAAAATTAAGTCAGCTGATGACCTGAATGTACTAAATGACCAGGTTATCATATATCATAAATATATACTGTATATATAAGCATAGGCATATTCGATGACACAGTTTGAGAAGAAATGGTTGTGGGAACGTGAAGAATTATTATTACTCATGAACTGGCACCATCATGATCAAACCTACAGGAGTATAAATATTAGAATATGCAACTATTGTATTTGGCCATATTATTAGTGTATACTACTGAGACTAAAATAATCTGTGTATGTATATATAGTTCTTAATTCATCTCCCGATTTGGGTATCTTATTTTTTCCTTCCTTCTTTAAATTTGAAATTTTACCTAATTTATCCTAAATTATTGTTACAGAGCGAGAGGATGATTTTTTTTCTCTTTGTCCAATACATGTACCTAATAAAGGGTAAAAACAAAATCAAATTTGAGCAAAATCACAGAATATTGGCGTTATGACTCAAACTGAACAGAAGATTTTGTCTTTTGTAATACAGGTTGCGATGAGATCCTGAAGAACATTCTGGATTCACCCACCATGGACACGCACACATATCAAACAGACAACAACTTCTACTATCAGGTAGGAAGATGCCTCTGAGTGTGTGAGACGTCTTAGTTGCTCATATTTCATTTAAATTAGTTTAACAAATCAGACAGCCTGAAATATTGCACTTGATAGTAGCATTTAAGTGACTTTTAAAATACTAAATGACTTGTTATGAGAAGATGGATGATTTGTTTTGGGTAGAACCTAATGTGGTTATGAGAGATAATTGGAGGATGCTAGGAAGAAGCTATATTGAGCCTTCATACCTTAAGCATTTATTAAGCAATGAATCAATCAGTTTTATTGTCCTGCCTTTAAAACGAGATTTAACCCACAAAAAACAGGTGTACGTGTACATCAACACACAAGCACAAGACCCGGGGTATTTGTCTGTGTCTGTGCCACCACTAGGTGTCAGTGTTTTAAAAAAAAAAAAAGTCTGAAAACTAGATTTTTTCCCCCCTCAACACTGACATCTAGTGGAGGTTGGTTACAATTGCAGGAGCCTGGAAGTGATGAGGGATGTGGTTGAAAAATGAATCATTTCGTAATTAATATTGTACTTTCCAAAGATTTAAAGTGTTAATGTTTACAAATCAAAGAAGGGAAGGATTCCCTGGGAGAGAGCAAAATAAAGGAAGATTGCGTTGTGTGGGAATGTAACTGTTATTTCAGATGTGTCTGTCTAGAAAAGGCATACTTGAGTGACATTGTCATGGTAGCGTTTATGGTGCTGGTATGTGTGTATGTGTAACAATGAAGCAAAAAAAAAAAAAAACTTCTGTGTCAAACGAAAGTACCCAGCTAAGAGCTTCCTGTGGTCATTACCTGACCCAGATCAATAGGTGAACGATGGAAAAAAAGATGAGCTCTAGTCTTATAGTCTTATATAGTCTGAACACATACAACATGGATTGACACCGTAAAATATGATTTATGAAGTGGTCAGTAAATGTACAGTGTGTAAAAATCCCATAGTGCTGCACTCCCTCAAACCCTCTCAGCAGAACCACACACTCTCATGTCAGGCTTATGAACATAGCTGGGTAGTTTATTAAGAGAGAGACCCATGGAATGACTGTGATATAAGTTAGCTAGCTAATATAACATTGATGAATCTACATGCAAACAGTGGTCAGCAGTGTGGCCTCACGCCTACCGTGGTCGATTTCCACCTCAGGTCTGTGTGTAGAGTTTGCATGTTCTCTCTGTGCTTGGTGGGTTTCCTCCGGCTACTCCAATTTCCTCCCAGGGTCCACAGACATGCAGATTAGGCTAACTGGTGTTTCCAACATGACAGTAGTGTATCAGTGACTGTGTGAGTGTGTGCATGGTGCCCTGCGATGGCTTGGTACCCTATCCACGGTGTAACCTGCCTCGTGCGCTGATAACAAAGCACATTATGGGCTGGAGTCTACAGGGAGGGTTGTTTTTTTTTTTTGACAGAAAGCATGCTCAAAGTACTGAATATTAATGTAATGAATAAGACTATGAAATTTTTAATTGGATGTCAGATTAGATAGCATCTTATTCTGAGACACTGCTTATCATTTTGGGGAGCAAATTATTTCTGCATGAAGTTAGGAACACTTCAAATGAGCTGTCAGTTTAGCAGATTAAGGCTTGGTCAGTTTATCCTGCAACTATGGGCATGTTTAATTAAATGCATGGTAAAGCATCAGCATTTTGTGTCTTCGTTAAGCTGTGCACATACACTCTCTGGCCAAAAAAAAAAAAGAAGTTACACACTCAAGATTTCATTCAGTCACCTTTTCCTTTGATTACAGCACACAATGCTTCACACATGCAGTTCATGTATGAAAATGATTCCTCCTGCTCCCAGAACTAGTGATGGGAAGTTTGAATCATTTTATCTCGTCTTTCAAAATGAACAAAAAAGTTTTTGGCCAGAAATAAAATAAAATGTTACATTTTCAGGGTGGCACGGTGGTGTAGTGGTCAGCACTGTCGCCTTGCACCTCCAGGGTCCTGGTTCGATTCCCGGCCAGGCTCGATTCCCATCTCTGTGTGCATGGATTTTGCATGTTCTCCCTCTGCTGGGTGGTTTTCCTCCCACAGTCCAAAGACATGCACATTAGGCTAATTGGCATTCCCAAATTGCCCGTAGTGTGTGAGTGTATGTGTGTGTGTGCCCTGCAATGGATTGGCACCCTGTCCAGGGTTTCTTCTGCCTTGTGCCCTTTGTCTCCTGGGATAGGCTTCAGACCCCCATGACCCTGAATACAGGATGGCCACCTTACATAAGCTCGGTCGTGCCAACAGTAAAGCATCCTGAGAACATTTATGTGTGGGGTTGCTTCTCAGCCAAAAAGTAGGCTCACTCAGAAAAACACCGCCATGAATAAAGAATGGTGCAAAAACACCAACTTCTCAAACCCAAACCATCCAAGAACAGTTTGGTGATAAACAATGCCTCTTCCAGCATGATGGAGCACCTTGACATAAGGTAAAAGTTATAACTACGTGGCTCGGGGAACCAAACATTAAAATTTTGGACTCATGGCCAGGAAATTCCCCAGACCGTAATCCCATTGATAATTTGTGGTCAATCCTCAAGAGGCGAGTGGACAAACAAAACCCTACAAACTTTGACAAACTCCAAGTATTGATTAAGCAAAAATGGCCCGACATCAATCAGGATGAGGGCCAGAAGTTAATTGCCAGAATTGCAGAGGTCTTGAAAAAGACAAGATATATGTTTAATCCTCCCACAATGTAGTAATTTCTAAGTTAAAGCAGCAAAGAAAAATATGAAAATATAAAGTAGAAGTCAACACTGCATGTAATGTAACTGTCAATAAATGCCGTTGACACTTATGAAATGCTGGTCATTATACTTCAGTGTCCCATAGTAACATCTGACAAAAAGATCTAAAAACGCTGAAGCAGCAGACTTTATTATTGAAGTAATATTGAAAAATAATATTTGTGTCAGTCTTAAAACTTTTGGCCAGAGCGATTGGATTGGGCACTTGGGCCATGTGATGGGTTCCTGGGAGTGTCCTAGCCTCCAGGCCCTACTGTGACGCTACACTAGATATACATGATGGATGGATGGACGGATGTTTGCAGGAATGGATGGATGAAATATAATGAGTTGAGTTACTTTCACTTTTTTTTTTTTTTTACTAACAATTACCAACAATGCTATTACCATACAAAGCAACGATTGGATTTACCATTTATCTCTATAAACTAAAAAAAAAGACATTTCAAATCTAATAAATCTAGAACTTGAGAGATTTTCACCTCCTAAATTAAATTACAGAATAACTTTTTTTATGCGCTCTATATAAAATAAAAAAACAAATAAATAAATAAATAGTTACACTGGTGAAAAAGTCCTGTCTTAGAGACACTTTCACTGAAACAAAATCTGGCAACCTTGCAGGCGTGAACTGCATGCAGGCGATTTGCATTGAAATCTGGAGCATAGAAAATCAATTTCAGCTGCTGTGTAGTGCATCACTAAACACACAGAACTTCCCCTGCATAAATATTGACCTTAAGTCGACGTTTCATAGTTTTATAGTCTTATAGTTTCATTTGTTCAATAATTATAGTGTAAATACACTAGAAGATAGTGCTGTTTAAAAATGTTATAGAGAAACGTGGTGATGTTCCAGTGATGGTTCAGTCTTTAGCTCACATCTTCTATTAAATATAAACATGCTTTGTGGTAAAGTGTGTGAATCAGCTGTAGAGAATCAGATCAGAGGCGAGAAGATACAGACGAATGGATTATGACCTTCACCGACATTGAGAATACAAAGGGAGCCGACTGCAGGGTTCTGTGTGTGTGTGTGTGTGTGTGTGTCTGTCTTTTATAGAGAGATTAAAGCCCTGAGGATCAGTCACTATCCTTACATCCCCACACTACAGAGTATCACACTTATATGTTAGTCATAGTGGCCACAATGTTACCCTGATAATAGAGTCAACAGTACACTGGATGTGTGCTCATGTGTGTGAAGGTCATACCTTACGTGTCTTTGTGTGTGCATTTATGTAGCTCTGGTACATGAGGTTATTTCCGATGTGTGAACAGGAAGTGGTTTTGATGAACCACACCTGCGCTGAAATAACACAACCCCTGTGTATGTTCCCTCCATCACTCCTATGTGTTAGCTCTATCTATCTATCTATCTATCTATCTATCTATCTATCTATCTATCTATCTATCTATCTATCTATCTATCTATCTATCTATCTAACTCTGCCTCCAGAAAACTTTAATATCTACCTATGCTCCTCTTCTTCTCAATTTTCTCTACCTCTGTACCTTCACTTCTCTTTTATTATGATATACATCCATGTCCTAACATCCCTCTAGGTACAGTAAATGTGTGTGCACCGACCACCTGGGAATTATGGGAAACTGGAAACTGGGGCAGAACTGATGTAGTGTGGTAAGAGAATGAAAAATGTCTGCCGTTTTCTCACACTGCTGTTCCGACCGATAATATCCATAAAGTGGCACATACTTTTTCTGGTCATAAAACCCTCCCGAATGTAAGATGAAGTCCTTGTAATGCTTTTATTTGAGAAAAAAATGTGGAGCTTGCTATAAATCTGCTGTGAATTCCAGATCAATATCTATGTAAGACAAGATAGCTCGTCGGACGTAATTCTTACGCCTGATCACTTCCAGTGTGGGTATTTTTATGACCTAATCTGGGCTCTCTGATCATTTGTTGTTGTCATTCTTGTTGTTTTTTCTTTAATAGGATAAGTTTATCTCTTTAAAAGTAAAACCTGACCTAATACCTCTGGTTCTTAACGACATTAACACCAGCTCAGGAACACTATGTTTTTGAAAGATGCATAAAATGTCACACAATATCATGTAGACTAGGCCAGTTGGAGTAATGTTAGGATTGCCAACAGTGATTAGTGATTTGGGTGCATATGAAGCGAATAAAAAACGGCTGTCACGTGATCTTTCAGTTCTTAATGAGGATGAATCCTTTGGAGTTCTCACTGTCGAGGGTGTGGTGTTCACAGATACTATGGCATAGTCTTAGTGATTAGTAAAATTTAGGTAGTGATGTTTTTAAGACTGGTGGTGTAGTGGTTAGCACTGGGGCCTCGCACCTCCAGGGTCCGGGTTTAATTCCTGCCTCGGGGAGTTTGCGTGTTCTCACAGTGCTCGGTGGGATTCCTCAGGGTTCTCTGATTTCCTCCAACAGTCCAAAGACATGCAGATTAAGTTAAATGACATTCCCAAATAGGGCGTGTGGAATGGTATGGCACGCTGTCGAGGCTCCTGGGAGAGGCTTCAGGTCCTCATGACCAGGATAAGCGGTATAGAAGATGGGGATGTTTTAGACAACATTTATTTAATGACGTATGGTGAGGTGACACGGTGGCTTAGTGGTTAGAACTGTTGCTTCAATTGCCACAAGCCAAATCTTGGATTACTTGTTTGTGATTGGATTGACATTAAACATCAGTGAAATGGTTAATGAGAAAATAAGATAAATAAGGCTCTTGTGTTTGTGTTTTGCTTTATTTTTAGGAGCTGATTGTTATTTCTTAGCTTTCAATTCTTTGGCACTTTCATTGCTATTGAACACCGCTGTAACTGCACAACAACGTCTCTTTGTGTTGTCAGTGCGGTAAACGGACCCTAACTTTTGCTAATTAGGAATTCCGAAAAACACAGCACCAACCAATAAATTAGCACCGGAGTCACTAAGCACCTCATGAATATTTCAGTATAAATATACTTCATGTTTCACAGTGGATCGTTCCATTATAATGCTGCTACTGTACATGGTATTATTGAAATATAACTAATACACACCATTAACTTCTAGTCACATGTATAGAGATGGTATGTGGCTAATCACAGCTAATCTGTGTCGAAGATTGAACATTGAATCGTGCGTGTAAGTGTGAGCAGTGGAAAGCTCACACGCTCCAGTTGATGTCAGGGGATGGCCCAACTGAATAGTTGCCTAGCAACAGCAGAGTGTGTGAGGTAAAAAGGGAGAGAGAGAGTAAGAGAGAGAGAGAGAGAGAGAGAGGAAGGAGTGGCCAGAACTCAACAACTGTTGGCAGATCATTGGCGTTTAGTGTGTGTGTGTGTGTGTGCGCAAGTGTGTGCGCACGCACGTTTGGACGTGCCTGGTAACGGCGTGTGAGCTTAGGGGCAGCGTGTATGCATGAGTTTGCTCGTACATGTGGGTGTGTAAGCTGTGGGACGCTCTGAGCTCGCGTGTGTAGGAGGTGAGCTGCAGAGAGTGCATGTGTGCGTGTGTACGTGCCTGCGGCGCGGATTTTGATCCATTGGTCTCACCTGTTGGAGCAAGAGAAGGACGGGCACTGAATGTCCACGGACGATGGAGGGATGAGAGAGGGAGGGAGCGACCACTCCATCCTGACACCTAGGGTAAGGAAGAGCGTGAGAGAGAGATTGAGAGTGGGAGAGATAACGGGTGCGGCATACGAGCAGGCTGTGTTGTTTTAGTCCTGTGTGTGTGTGTGTGTTTAGAACTGTCTCTTTTGTCTGATTCATCCAATCTTATTAAGTGTCGGAAATCTAAATCTAAAATGTCATCTGTCTATAGCAAAGACTTTGGTTATAACAATCTTGGCAGCTGACCACTCCCACACAGCAGTCCGTACATGCTCGTGTCGCATGGCATGATACACAATCAGTAACTTTTACACAATCAGTAACGCTCATCACCACTTCTGGTCTGCTTTGGATTTGCTCCCTTTACAGCCATGCTTATACAAGTTCAGCTCGCTGTTCAATGACTGCGAGAATGAGAAATCATATTAATATAGGCTGTCATTACCTTAAATTCATGCTAAACCACACCTCACCTGCTACTTACATCCATCATCATCCAGTGCAAGGCAGGGAGTTGTAAAGCTCAGGCTCCTCGATTAGAAAGAAAGTCTTCAGCCTAGTATTCTTCAACATAGAATACTGACACTTTGTTCTGCACATTGACATCTTTAATGTAGTAGAGCCCCATCGTCTGCGTGTTGTATGAAGAGAAAGGGCGCCGTCCGCCTAGAGGAGAAAATACGTCCAAAAGAATTTCGCAGAGTCAAACTTTAAAATAAGCAAACTGAACGTGCAGTTATTATCTTCAGAGGACAAAAAAATTGGAGCTAATTACAAGAGCGTGCAATGAAGCTACTGGAGGGAATAGCTGCTGTCCTGTCCAGGAAATAATAGATTTTACATGCCAGTTTGGCGATCAACAAGCACAAATTTACAGATTATATTTTTCCCTTATCGCATTGCTGCTGCTTCAGGCTACTTTAATGTGAAAACATCTTAACTACTCAACACAATGAAATGAAAGGAAATGTTATATAATATAATATAATATAAACACTACAGATGGGTGGAAAAAGACGATTCAGTTGCATATTGCAGTTCTTTGTGTGGAAATTCATATTTTGCAAACAATGATTTCTAGATTAATTTCTTTTATTCATCTGTTTGCTTTTGAGGTAGTAGGTAACACAGCATCCAGTGTGTGGTTGGAGCAAGTTATTAGCGAAATTTACTTTTTTGTACTTTTTTGAATTGTAACAAAATCTTCAAAAAAATTTTTATATAGAATCAGGATATGTATAAAATTGTGATGCTTAAAAAATCGCAATACAAACTGAATCAGCACCTAGGTTTTTTGATATCCTTGTATCGCAGGGGGTCCTTGGTAAATCCCATCCCTAATAAGCACCATATTATGTACCTAATTAAAATACAAAATATTAAAATACTAAAATACTATTTTAAAATTCGTCCACATATTTTGTCATAAATGTTGGGCTGTGAATTTTCTAATATAATTATTTCATTATATAATATAACTTAATACTATATAACCAAATACTATATAATTGCATTTCATTTTGGAACAGTGTATACAACTCCTCACAAAAACCAATGCTAACCAGTGCTCGTATCGTAAAAATTCTGACTGCAACTTAACAAGCTGATAACTGAAGAGTATGAGATCAGTGCAGCACATAAATTAGGTCTGAGCTGAAGCTTAAGGACGCGGGGTGATAAAGGCGTATGACCTGAAGCCTTATGTCAATGCCTAACGGAGCTAATGTCACACTCCATTACCTTTGCTAAGTAACTCTTCACTCAGAGCCGTTTCTCATTGTTACCTTGACAGCCGATGATTTAACAAGTTACTTCTTGTGTTTTAACACCATAACCAAACTGTTTAGCTTAAATGTGTGTGATTTTAGTGGAATTTAAATGAAACCCAGTCAGCCCAGTGCTACTGAATGAAGGCGAGTCTGAACTGTGTGGTAATCTGTGACAGGGGAATGAGGACAAACTATTGGAATGCTAATTAGCTTGTGTGTGTATGTATGTGAGGCTTTGTGCGTTTGTGTGTGTGTGTGAGAGAGAGAGCTTATTGTCTAGTCTCTGTTCTTGAACTGCTGTTAGTGACCCCATTGTTTGACTCTCTTGTTGTTGGGGTTAAAGATTTTATACCAAGATATTCTGCCAAGAAAGTTCTGGCGGTTCAGATGACTCTGTTAAATGTTATTGTCCATATTAGCAGTTTATTTATCTGTGAATTTTTTTTCTTTTTACATTTCAGATTCAGGCACTCATTAAAACACTTTCAAAAAACCATTTCCTCCATATCCACTAGATGCACTAGGTCTTACTGCTGCATCACAAGATGCAGGAAAGCATTAACTGCCCTCTTCTGCAAACATGAGCTTACACATGCTGGTCGGCTAGTGTTGCTCTGATGGACTTCCCTCCCATCCAGCTTGTTTTGCTCGCTTGAACTCCACCTTGTAAGTAGCTTGTGATCTTCTGATGGTAGGGTGAACACTTCTCAGTTGCGCCATGTTATGGATTTAAATTGAATTGATGATTTAATTGATTGTAATGATCGGGTTAGGAATTGGACTTTAAAGGTCCTGTATTTTGCTGTTTCTTCAACAAGTTCATTCTCATTCAAAGAGTTTTCTTTATTGTGTTCTTTATTGTGTTCTTTAGCCCAAACGCGTCTCTTCTGCTTGTTGCCTGTCCTTAGCAGTGGTTTCCTAGCAGATCTTCTAGCATGAAGGCCTGATTCACACCGTCTCCTCTTAAC
>QMIH01000756.1:10624-46208 GCA_003987875.1 Clarias batrachus
ATAATAATAAAAAATATTTCATTAATAAATAAAATGAATAATAAATAAAACATTTCCAGACAAATTTTTCTGGATAGTTATGCTGGTGTAAATAAAGACCATATTTTAGTACATACAGTATAATAGATGCATAATAGATCAAATCTGGCTTGTGTACACATTTTCTTCAATTCAAATTGTGACCTGTAAACAGTTCAAGATTCAAGGTAATAAACATTTTCTTTCTTTGTTTTAGATATATTTTTTTAATTGCAAAAAATTTCTATTAATTTCTATTAATTTACAGGTTTCCTGGCTTTTAATGATCTTAGTGTTTTGTACCCATGTAAATGTTCATGCATTTCTTCCAATGACAATGAGAATACTAACTGTAAGACAAAAGAATCGTTATAACTGGATTTCTTTATTTACCTATATATGTATTATTCAGGTAGACGTCAAATAAGGCTAATGTTTATTTTAAATAATCAGGTAACTAACCAACTGAGGAAGTCTGCTTGAGGACAAGAGAACAAGAGAGATCCAAACCTATTAAACTCACAGTATGCTTTCATCAAGATAGCAGAAATAACGAAAAATAGCAGAGCCTGTTAGTGCTCCATTCAAAGTAATAACAGTTATTGTTTACTGGTGGGCTTCAGACAGACAGATAATGAGCTGTATTAGTATTAAATGGCTGCAATGAGAGGGGGTATGAATATATTCACAGGACACGCTGCACCAGGCACAATCTGCAATCAATAAGGAACGGCCTCTCTCTCCGTCCCTCTGGACTGGCATTAGCCGTCTCTCCGGATGCCAAACAATGTGGATGGATTACATTGTCTGACCCCCCTTTGTAGAAAATCATAAGATGCAAAATGGAATAAATTATAAATAGATGGATGAAAAAAAAACCTCCAACTAATCTATGACTGCCTCTCATAACATAGGGTATATACATATGCTATCAGCCACTAACATATGTTTTCTCTCCCCCTGTTCACACACACACACACACACACACACACACACACACACACACACACACACAAGTGTGCATGGCTTGTTAGATGTAAGGAGATAAAACTTAGCATAGTGCTCCCAATTAGCACAGCAGTGACCATGTGTTGCCTCAGTCTCATGTCCTCTCCTGACGAGAAACTCGGGCAGACACAGTTTGCAGGGCTCTCTCTCTCTCTCTCTCTCTCTCTCTCATGTGTGTGTGTCAAAGTGATGCTTGAGGAAAAGAGGGATGGGGTTGAGATGAGGGGAAATGGAAAGATGAAGAATGGAGAAAGAGGGATGAGCGAAAGAAAGAGCACAAGGAGAGAGATGAAATGGCTTAAGCATTCATTTTGAGTAGAGAGACAGGTCCTATTAACATTTAACAGCATTTGTGCAACTTGGTGCGGAGGTTATGATGCAAATGAGGGAGAATTAAAAGTGGCCAGGGGTTTGGCATTGATGGATTGCAGTCTGGCAATGTTCACACTTCCCAGTGTCCATCAGAGGCGATTACTATGTAATTAAAGCTTATTTCTGGACTCTCCGCTGCATAATTACTTTGTGAATGTAGCCATCATCTAAAAGCTAGCAAAAATGCTTTAGCGTTTAGTCCGGCAGTCATTTTCACTAGCTTGTGTCAGATATAGCCATCAGACAGTGCAAAAGAACTGTCACTTTTAATAAGAGGCAAAAAATTAAATGAAACAGTATGCTTATTATGGAAAAATTAGGCTTTCAAGAGTCCTTTCTGCTATTTGCATAATTTATTCTTCTTTTTTTTGCTCTCTCTCTCTCTCTCTCTCTCTCTCTCTCTCTCTCTCTCTCTCTCTCTCTCTCTCACTCAGTCCAAGCTTTAGGCAATTTCCCTCACATTTAAATAGATTGCACATTTAAGGCTACTTAAGGAAAATTATCACTTTGCATATTTTAATTGTTATGAAGGAAGTGATTTGAGAGAGGTCTGTGTCTCATCTTCTTGAGCGGAACTCACATGTGTGCACGTGTGTGTGTGTGTGAGAGAGAGAGAGAGAGAGAGAGAGAGAGAGAGATGTGAACACTGGACGCTGTGCTGTCGCAGATAACCCCCAAGTTCACACACATCCACTCGACTTTCATCAGAATGCTAATGAGGAAGCTAACGCTAGGACAAAAGGATCTCTGATATTTACAAAATAGGCACTAATAACTGGAGTGTAATTTGTTTGACACAACTTTATTTTTCTCTTTTTTTATTTTCCTATTTGTTTAGAAGTAGAATTAAGAAGAAAGCTCTGGACACACACAAATCACACAGAGAAATCAATTTAATGGGTATTACAGCAGATGCACTGCTTAGTCTGACTTCCTCACTGGTGTAATATTGTCTTAGATGATGAGTGCTTTTTTCCTTACATAATAAATCACAAGCACATATTCCTATGGATAATATCCATTTAATGTTAAATGCACCTTTAAGGAGAGTTAGAGAGCTTTAGATAATTCCTTGTCAGGTTCAGGTGAATACCAGCTGCAAACAGGGGGGGGAGTGATAAAATATTAAGAAATCATTTATTGGTGTGAATTTAGATGTGCTGCTAGCTGACAAAATATAAAATGTTCCTCCAGAACCCCCCCTCCCCCCCTACACAAACACACGCACACTTTTTTGTTGTTGTGAACAGTTAAATATTGTGGCTTCATGAAGCATATCTCAAACAAATTATATACAGTCATTTTATTTAATGGTGTATCTTTCTACAATGGAAATACATTGGTACCTTGGCATATGAATTTAATCCGTTTAATCTAATTTCTTATTGCAAAATGCATTTTCCAGACACCCAAAAATATTCATGTTTTTTTGGTTTAAAAAAACAATCCAATAATTTATAAAAGACATGTAAATGAAACAAAATAGGAAATAAATAGACATTAAACCTCACTTTACCCTAATTTATGATTCCTCTTGGCACCAGCTGCTTTAAAAGTCTTTACTAAGTCTTGCACAAAATGCAAATAAATAAATAAATACCCACAAAAAATATGTAAACTTGCTTTACTTGGCTTTCCACTGACACTAACAGGTTTTGATCAGCTAGCTATGCACAACCGGATATATGTGCAACCAAACGTACGTGCTACCAGATCTTATGCCGAAAATCCTTTGTATGCTGAGGCAAATTTCTTTAATTTCGCAAAGCTTGTATTCGTATAACTAGGTACCACTGGTACCAGTTTTCAGGGTAAAAATATGGGTTTGGATACTGACTCAAGTCAATATTTGCAAATAAGTCATTAGTTAAAAGAGAGTACAACCACTGAGTGGTCAAGTAATACAATGGAAAATTAGGGGCAAACCTAATCTAGACCAGTTGGTAGAAACAGAAGTCAATGCATAAGACAGAACTGTAAGACATCAGCTGAATAGCATTTATAAAAGTCAGGCAATAAAAAACAAAACTAAAACCTAAACAAATAAACAAGATTAGAGTGGGCTAAAGAGAAGTGATCATGCAGTGTGGTTGTTTAGGTGAATGTGATAGACAATGATGAATCAAGAATATGGCTGGCCAGTGAGATTATGCTGGAACATTTGTCTAGTGCTGTTCTGAAGGTACGTGCGACCAGATCGTTACTCGGCTGCTTGGCCAAATAAACAAATAAATAAATACATAAAAATAAATTAATTTATTTTAAAAAATACATTTTGCACACACTAGGTTTTTATATAATCACCTTTATTATCATGTAATGTGGTGTCCAGGTCACATGTGTGATTTGTCATGTTCCCAGAACTGCACTGATGAACTCCAAACTCCATTGATGAAATAACCTGGTCATTTAGTACATTCAGTTACTGTAATTGGCTGACTGCAATTTATTGCAACATAAAGTTGCTGAGTGTAGACCTGACCAACTGAATAAACCTTAGATCATAACACTGCCTCTAGAGGCTTGTACAATGGGCACTATGCACAATGGATGCAGCGCTTCCCTTCTCACCCTGGTGCACCCATCGCTCTGAAATAGGGTCATTCTGAACTCATCAGACATGACCTTTTCCCATTGCTCCAAAGTCCAATATTTATGAAAATCCAAGCCTCACCAACAAATGATTTTCTCATGGCCACAAACCTACTGTATTTATTCCTAATCCCGAGATCTCATTACATTATGCGCTTGAATGCGCATGAAAATGCTTTTACTTTCACCATTAAACATAGCTATGGTTTTTACTGTGGATTTTTTTTTTTTTACATGCAACTTGTATTTAAGCAATCTCAAAAGTGTTTTTTCTTTTCCGCACAAAGTCAGTTCCACTGTTCAGCACTATTCTTCTGGCTTTTGATTATGAGTTAAAGTGTAAATTTTCTCTACTAGTTTTCTTTGCGGGCGGTGTAGTGGTTAGCCTTGCACCTCCAGAGTCCTGATTCAATTCCTGGTCAGGTTCGATTCGTGCCACTATGTGCATGAAGTTTGCATGTTCTCCACATGCTCGATGGGTTTCCTCCGGGTACTCCCTGTTTCCTCCCACAGTCCAAAACATCTGGGCTAGGCTACTTGGCGTTCCCAAATTGCCCATAGTGTTGCGATTTGATGTGTGAGTGTATGTATGTGTGTGTGTCCTGCAATGGATTGACTGTCCCTGTCCAGAGTGTCCTTAGGTGCCCTAAGTCTCCAGGCACCCCGCAACCCTGAAAACAAGATAAAGCAGTATAGATAATGAGTGAGTGAGAGCATTTTCTTTGCTTGATGCTGACTGATAATTTGACCCTTCTGAAACGGAGACTTTTTTTGGCCATGAGGTATAAAAAGATGTCTCTAATTTCCCCACTTATTTATGATATGAGGTTGCAAACCAGGAGAGATAGCAATAATTATCTCAACAGTCAATGCACAGAAGTACATTGAAATTTTGCTCACTTTTCTCATTCCATCAATGAAATATAAGCTTTATAGCTAGTCATTTTAAAGAATGATAATGCATCTTGCCACAGAGTAACGTTTGTTAAAGCTTTTTTCAGGAAGGACACATTAACTCAATGACATGGCCAGTAAACGGTCTGGATCTTAATCTTATTATAAATCTTATCAGGCATTACAAAACTGATTTGTCACCTGCTATTTTTTCATCAGTGAAGACAATCCCTCTCAGCACTTAACATCATTACCTCAAACCACCATGGTTGGTGGAATTAGTCTTTCCTCCGGTCAATGTGCATTTTCTCATTGTACTTTGTAGGTTTCCTTCAGGTACTCTAGTTCCCCCCCCACAGTCCAAAGACATGCATTGTAGGCTGATTGGTGATTCCCAATTGCCCATAGTGTATGATTGTGTGTGTATTTGTAGCTTGTGCCCTCAAGGAATTAGGCCCCCATTCTGACTGTTTATCCCCTTATGCCCTGAAATAGGCACCAAGCGCCCCGCAAACATTCACAGGATAACGGTCAAGGGAAACTGGACAAACGGATGGATAAAGCCCAATCCTCAAAAAAGTGAGACCGTCATGAAACCCTTAAAAAGGAGCAACAATTGTTAATCAAAGTAACTGTGATCCTTTTCCCCCTGATTATTCCATAATTCTTTTTTCTCAACATTGAATGATTCCATAATTATCCTTTTTAATTTTAAACAAATTTAATTTGTTTAAGGTTTGTTTCACAAAGCCAAGCGTGACTTGTTCAAAAGAAAAGGTTCAGGCATGAAGCTCTCAGCAGCAGATCAGTAATTACTTACAGTTTAATAACCTCCAAGCCACTCGTCCTTGTAGAAGAAATAAAAGCCCATCAAAAAAAAACTGAAATTGTGGTTGTTTATCAAAATCTAGAATAATTCACGATTGCGTATTAGTCTTAAATACTGTATATAATCACTTAAGGCACAATATAAACATACTGTACTTTGCTTCTGGATGAAGAAAAAAACTGAAATGGCAAAGACACCTTGACCAAGAGAATGGGAAAAAAAAGATCTCTTCATCTGTGGCTCTGATAACCTTTGTGTTTGTCTATATTGGACACAAGTTGGATTTAATTCCCACAATGCTTCTTTTTTTTCAAAACTATGAAATAACACATATGGCATTAGGTAATTAAGTAACAACAACAACAACAGTCAGTGTATTTTTTTATTTTATTTTAAGACACTAAGGTCAGCTGTTCTGAAATAGATCTTGCAAGCTCAGTACTGCCAAGTGCATAGGTTTTTATTAAGCACCAAGATGAAACTGGCTGTCATGAAGTCCATCCCAGGAAAACAAGACTAAAACTTACCTCTGCTGCAGAGGAGAAGTTCATTTAGCCTCAGTTACCAGCCTCAAAAATCACTAATTAACAGCATCTCAGATTAAAGTCGATATGAAGGCTTCATAGAGCATAAGTAGCAGACACATCTCAATGTCAACTGAGAAAAATAATAATCTAGAATACTAATATAGAAATAAATAAAGATCAGGAATGAACATGGAATTAGAAGGTGTGCATATTTGTGTGTGTATAATAAAGATTATCTATGTTTTATCTGGGGATCTAGAATCCACTCTCTCACTCTATCCAGATAATGACCCAAATAATAATCTAATTTTTAATAGATCAAACCTCCTTCACAGATGTTAAGATATTTTATTGAACTCTGCGCCTTGCGACTAATGTGACATGTAATGAGAGAAAATGCATTCGGAATAATGTCACATGTACTATGATATGATTTAAGAGATGCTCGAGGAAATGCAACATTTAAGAGACTTCTTTAATGCTCTGAAATGCTTTTCATCAAAAGGTAAAAAATCAATCAGTGAATGATTCAGCACAGGAAGAGTGACCTATGCAGAAGAAAAGGTTCAGGCATGAAGCTCTCAGCAGCAGATCAGTAATTACTTACAGTTTAATAACCACCAAGCCACTCGTCCTTGTATAAGAAATAAAAACCACATCAAAAAGGAACCGAAAAAAGCGGTTGTTTATCATTCACTTTAAAATGGTGTATTTGTGTTAAATATATAATAACTTAATGCACAATATAAACATACTGTAGTGTGCTTCTGGACAAACTGAAACAACATAAATATGAACATGGCAGAAGACACCTTGACCAAAGGAAGGAAAAAGAAGAAAAAAAAACATCTCCTCATCTCTTCATCTGTGGCTCTGATAACCTTTGTGTTTGTGATTGTGCAAGAGTGTGTTGGCGGTGTCTCTGAGGGGAACCCTGCTGAATTGCATCCATTAGGAGAGGCTTCTTTTAATGTGCACGACTGTGGAAATGACACACAGCCGATCACAAATGAAACAGTGATGGGCTCCAAATGTACCTAGTTCCCCAGTGTTAATTGTACAGCAGCAACCTACGCACAATGCATCTACTACATAATTATGCCTTCAATGTAGAAAATCAAAAAGATTATTGTCTTATTTATAACAAAATGAAAGAAGAATGAAAAAAAAGACAGGGTGAAACAAACTGTACTTATGATGTGTGGTACATTTAGGGAAATTGATAGGAGTCACCTTTCAAAAATGATACTGAGTGACGAGGATTTCTATTAATTTAAGAGCAAGACTTGGCGTTAAAATGCTAATGCATATTTGTTGTAAATGAAAATATGCACTAGAAGTTTCCATTTCCAAAACATTAAATAAAAATTTCAAAGCTTTCGTTCTTCAATCAGAGAGGGGTACGAAAGCTACACTTAACTCTTAAATATATTTGACCCACATTATAACTTAACATAAATGACACACACACACATCTTAATGTTAAGATCTCCAGTGTTGAGATAGAGGTGTATACAATGTCATCAAATAATTGACGCTTGCATATGCCAATCTATTTCAAATAATTTAAATGAGTCACCTATGGTCAGCTAGGCCAAAACTTTTTGACCTTTGAGTTCATGGTTATGTTCTCTGACCATTATTACATTACAAAAGGCAAAGACAAAAATGTCCTTTTTATACAGTATTTTACCATATGTGCAGACCGAGATGGCATTTTCTTTGAGTCTCCACTGCCAGTTCTTTGTATCAGTCAGAGGTAATGCTGTAACTTAGGTTGTAAGTTTTCCAAGACAGGAAAAAGGTGTTTTAAGAGAAGGACTGTTTATAACGGCTATACTTACGATATGCACAATACTATTTATGAAACCTAGGTGCCAATAAGCATCATAATTTTAATAATATCCTGGTCCAATATTAATTTTAATAGACTTCATTACAATTCTAAACAAACTTAGGAAATAATTTGCTCTTACAACACAGGATGCTATACCTCCTGCCAATGTGTGAGTAGTTTAGAGCATGCCACCTGTAGGATTATACAGGAACTGAAACATATTTCCACCTCATCTGAAATTAAACAGAAATTAAATGTTAATTAATTAAAAAAAAAAAAAAGTCAGTGTGGTGATACATGAATTGCCACACATACAAAAAACACAATACATAACTTCATTGAATTTTTCAAAATGATCAATTTTATATCAATAATTAAATTGGCTCTCAATTTAAATGGACCACTATAAAAAATATGATGTGTGGTTAATTAGTAAATAAAAGATCAAATGTTGTTACTGTCCCTATTATTTTCATGTGACAGCATGATGACTACATGGATTATTCTTTACACATTTAATATTTTACAAAAGTGAAGGTAAACTGTATTTATTTTAGGATATTTTTAGTCAAGTAAAAAAAAAAAGAAAAGATAAATGTTTATTGTGCAGTGTATAGGTCTTTCTCAAGAATTCCTTTTCTCTCATCCCACCATTGCATTTTAATAAGCTTTCTCATACAACAAATGACTAGTAAACATATAGCCATGAGACTCTTATGTGTACCGTATTTTTAACTATTTTAATGAATCCGATATGTAACAGGCAAAAAAAAACAAACACATACACTGGAATTTCAAAAACATGTTAATGATCTTTTATTATCCTTTGCCCCTATGAATACATGAAAATACATTTACGTTGACTGCAGTTATGGCAATACTGTACATACACACACATAGAAACATTATGTGGTGTTTTGCAAAATGTTATATCAACAATGTACATTAAGTACACATATGTGCGAGTGTAGCTCATGTACAAATACAAGATATGAAATGTCATTACATTTCATATAGAATTTCCATATATAAAATGCACTCTTACACACTTAATAAGTGCACATACACACACGCACACACAGACATACACACATTCACATGCACACTACATTTCACAAAGGAGTAAAGCGATTTTAGTATAATCCAAAAGCTGAATCTGCATTTAGAGACCTTGAAGAAGACCTATACAGTCCACAATATCCTTTACCCATTGTGTTTTTTTTTTTCTTTCTTTCTGGTAAGTAGATTTCAAAGTGTTTCAAAGTTATGACTGTGTGCAATATTCTTACCTCAACGCTCTCTAGTGAGTCTCATCATTTGCCCAACTACTAAACTGCTCAGTGTAGGGACAGTCTTTCTGAGGTAGACTGCTCAAGTTCAAGGACAAGCTTTTTTTTCCACTTTTATATTTTTATCCTTTTTTTAATGTTTTTTTTTTTTTTTGCCTTTTATACAAATGCATGACATTCAAAAAAGACAGAACATAGGTACTACATGTGTGTATGTAGCAATGAGGTAGAAATGGTTTTAGAGAACAATGTCTGAAATAGAAAATTGATATGACCGCAACAACTAGAAGAGTGCAGAAGAATGCAGGAGAAAAACACTTACAGAGACAGAAAAATCAAAGCAAAATCAAACTGATTTTGAGATTGGTTTGTATAATAATAATAATAATAATAATAATAATAATAATACGAAAATGTGCTTTAAACCTTTCTATTGAATTTACCACTAATGTAGTCTTAAACTAAATCCTTTTATAAATCAGCAGTAATCAGGGCCTTCCACATAAACCTCTACATCACGAAGGATCTGTCCAGTTTTTCCGGGCGATGTTGTGGACGTGAATGCTGGTGGTTCATTCATACAGCAGAACGGTAATTAATGGTACAAAAGAATTATTCACAACATGAAAGAATGGCTCTGGGCATCAGTGCAATTTGGCTTAAGTACGCACAATACTTTACTATTCTGGATGTGACATGTTAGAGAGAATGGGGAAATCTACGTCACTAAACCAGAGCAGGGCAAATTGCTATTATGTGGCATAAATAATTTTTTTAAAAAGGTTGCGCATTGCCTTCATTTTGGAGTTGAAGTAAATTGGTTATTTGCTTTGGTGCAAATAAGATGCATTCAAATGATAAACTTTAAATCAAAAGTGCATTTGATCAACTAGATGTTTACATTTACTATAATGACAGGACTTTACCAAACGGTTTTCTACTGAACAGACACCAAATATGCTTGACTTAAGTTTCCTCATAATCACATTCTTGAGAATGGTCAAATAAATGACATTTTACAGCTGCTAAATACACTAACAAGATGTCCCTCATAAAATGTATGACAGTTTGCACATGGATATACGTGTAGTGGAAAAAAATATTAGCTCCAGCCATTAAGCACCATTGACAAAGAAAAAAAAATGCAGTATTAAAGTAAAGAGGAACTATGCCAACATTTGAAAATGTTCGACATCCTCGATAGCATTATATAGTTGATGCATGCAGTAAGGGCCTAGGATAAACACTGGGGGGAAAGGAAACAGGACCGCCATCCTCTGAGCATCTGCAGGATTCTTCTTCAGTGCTGCACATTGGCAGCGCTGCGCCACTCCACTCACTAGTGCTTCACAAAATGGCAAACATGAAATGCTCACGGGATAAAAGGGTGGGGGTATGAGGGAGTAAACAAACAAACAAACATACATTCAACACAAGGCCTTCTTTGACTTTTCCTCATGTGCTGTAAACACAGGTGCAAGCTTGTCTCCAGTGCCCCCAGTGGTACTGGCCAATCATGTGACTAGCGTTGAGTGTTAGTAAAGAAAAAAGCTGCCAACTGTAGAAATAGGAAAACCAAAAGGGGAGCGCAGTGACTGGAGAACCATGCCCTCTGACTGCAACACAAAACCCATGCAGCATGTGTACAGAGGGAGGTTGCACTATGTACTGTGAGAAGAAAATTGCACAGACAGTGTCCGTCATATTTTTTGATTCTTTTGAGCGACTAGTTCTATAAGCAGGCTTTCTTCTCGGTGACTGAGCCTACAGCGTTTCGAACGGCAAGCTAGCCTCTTTAATTTTTGTTCCAAAAGAAAACAGTGATGAACTGAGGTAGAATACAACACAGGTTACACATGATCCTTCAGGATTGTTACATGAATGACACACAGCAGCAGAACAGGTTAAAAACAATACTTACAAATAACCAAAGTGTTTTATTCCCTAAATATAATATGTGGTGGTCTTTGTAAAAGTTTTGGTTCACCTGCAATGATTCTGTCTTTTCTCTTCATTGATTACATACATGAACATCGATTTCACAAAATGCAAATAGTGTGGTCCCCTGCAACGTCTCATTTTTAGCTAAGGCTTTGAATTAACCTTTGATACATGTGCACTATAGTTGAGCACTGTGTAATGCATGAGGACGGGTGCTGTTTTCATAACTGCCACAATTCAGAATTCTTCATTGTTCATCCCTCTGATTTAAGCTACTCACAATGAAATTAATATTTAATTTCAACTTCAATACTTGATTTAAAAAATAAAATAAAATAAAAAGGAAAAAAGATAAACACATTTTTCCCCAAACAGTCCAGAATTTATCTGGTTACATTCATAGTCATATCCTTGTCATGTTTTAATCAGTTGAGGTGAGACTTTTAACTCAATGCAAATCAAGATCCAAAGCCAATATGTAGTGCTTTGACACAATCGTTTGAGGTACTGTACAAATCACAATCACATTCCTGAGTTTTTGAAGAAAATTAAAAGCAAACTAAGTCCATAAATTAGGGCCCAGATTACAAATGCCACAAGAAATTCGTATGCCCATAAAGGGCATTCAGATCAGACTCAGTTGAGGAATATGGTTGTTTTCTGTTTTTTTTTTTTTTCTTTTAATTTTTTTTAGTCTCAGGTTAAAGCTTTTTATATTAGCACATGCCACCAATGTAAATTGTGAGGCAAAACAACCAAAATATACAAAATCATAAAGCACCACTTCAGGCACTTAATAGCAACAAAATCTCAAAAACAGCAGAATGATATATACAGACAATGTAGTTTGTCTTTGTGGTAATTTAGTGACAGTGCACTTCAGCAAGTGGTGTTCGGCCAAATTGTGCACTTTCTGTTAGACTTTGTGCAAAGGGCTTTATATGGACTTAAGCATAGCTATCCATTATTCAGGTCTTTCAGAGTTTCATCCCAGATGTTATTTAAGGTCATTAGTAATACCCACCCTTCAATATTGTGTGTTACACCCAAAGAATTCTGAATTGTATCCTCTCCTTACAGGAGCAGAAGTCACCCTTTATGGCCCTTTAAACGCCTATTTCACTGACTACAGCCAAACATTTTGTTCCACTCAGTATAAGTGTCCAGTTCTTTCTGTGATATGCTGGGTTGGATTTTGCAAAAGACATTTTCAAAGTCCTGGTAAGACAGTGGCCTCATCTGCCCTGGTATGATTCCAGAAAGTTCTGTGCCAGGCATGCTGTGCAAGGGTCCAACAATGGCCTCCTGGCAAAGTCGAACCAGGTCCAACCCAGAGAATCCCTCTGTCCGCTGAACAAGCAGCGCCACCTCTTTGTCACTGAGGCAGTAGTTGTGCTGGGAGAGCACCTGGCTGATGAGCTGATGTCGTGCCGAAGTGTCTGGGAGTGGGATGAGCAACCTCTTAACAAAGTACCTACGCAGAGCTTCATCTATTTCCTCAGGCTTGCTAGTGGAGCAGATGACCAAGACATGGTCCTCTGTTGAGCTGAGAACTCCATCCAATTGTAGGAGAAGTTCACTCTTGATACGATTTACTGGGCTTTCCTCACTTAGCTGTGGTGACAACAAAAGATCTACATCACTAACAAATATTACTGAAGGTTGCCGGCAACGAGCTACAAGAAACGAGGCCTGCACCACTTTCTCCCCCTCGCCAAGCCATTTACTAACCAGTGCTGATCCACTGAGCTGGAGGAATGCAGCACCAAGCTGGCTGGCCACACAACGTGCCAGCAATGTCCGCCCAGTGCCTTGAGGTCCAAAGAAAAGGATGCTTCGTGGTAATGGTGCCAAGCCACTGAACATATCAGGCCTCAGGATGGGCCACAAAACCTCCTCTTTAATGGTGGATTTGACCAGCTCTAGTCCTACAATGTCACTCCAGTCTACAGGGGGCATCTGCTGGAGGACCTCCGTTGTGACCATCTCCACCAGGCTGGAGTCACTATTTTTCAGCTGCTCCTCAGCCGGGTGGCCACTTGAGGGAACTGTGCCAATGGAATGTGGCAAGTGCTGCCTGTGCTCCTCATTGTGCTCATTTATAACAGGTGAACTGAACTTCCCGAAAGACTCACCCGATCGCACTGACCCCATGGAACCTTTGGATGCTCCGTAAGATGGAGGGGTGATGGCTCTGCCAGACTGACTGCTGAATTTACGCTGTTGATCTGAGGACATTGGCTGTTTTGTAGGCTTAAATGGCAAAGACGAAGTGTCAGCACTTCTGTCGAATCCATTCCCTCTGCTTGAGTCAGCAAGGTTACTATCTGGCATTCTGTACATAGGGCTTTGAGTTGAGCGCTGTTGGTTGTAACTGAAATTTCCATAACTGGAGTCCATGTCTCCTTGTCCTGTCATGTAAAAAGCTTTTCTTTTCAGTGAGTTGGCTGAGCTGCCATTCAAAGGAGTTGGTGCAATAGGTGCATGGCTATGGGACTGGTAGGAATAGCCGGGAATGGTAGAGGGGGGTAGTGGAGTGGGAGCTGCAATGCCTGAGGGCAAGTAGGCTGAAGGAGCAGGGGCTCCTCCAGGGCTGTAGCCTGGAGCAACAGAAGCCTGGGGGGGATACCCTGTAGGAGGGTAGTTATAACTGGAGAGGTTAGGTGAACCTGCATTATAGCTAGGCACCAGTGTTGGAGGAGGCGGAGGAGGGGGTGGAGGAGGCTGAAGGAGCCCACTGCTGTGCAAAGGGGAGGGGTGTGGGGAGGGCAGGGCTGGGGTGCTTTGCCCCCCACTATAGGTGGAATGCAGATAAGTGCCATTGTAGCCACTTGCAAACTCCTGAGAAGGGATCCCCGAGTGCAGGGCAGCAGGTGTGTGGCTCCCACAACTGCTACTGGAGTAGCTGGGTTCACTCAGGCTGCTTGCCACCACTGATGAGCTGCCAATGTTGGCGGCACTGTCCGCTGTTGGCAAAGCGGCTGGCACTACAGCCTTGCTTGAAGATATCACATCTGCGGTGCAGTTCATAGGATAGATGCCCTCTTGCCATACTTCGCTTTCAGACTTGCGTCCGTTCAGGAGTCCTGGAGCACTCTCTGAATATGAGCACAGCAGTGCCCTCTCACTGGGACCCTCCAAGATCCCAGAATACTTCTCAGCATATTTCTTCAGGAGGTTGGAGGCAGTCAGGGCAGAGATGTCATCGTTGGCCCAGGCATACTGGTAGGTCCTCTGCAGGTGCCCACGATATGCCTCAGCTTTGTGGGCTGGGGAGCGGGTTGTGGAGGAGATGTCGAAATGCTGCTCTGCCCACTGTGCATGCTCTGGGGTCCACTGCATCTTTAAGCCTAAATAACCCAAAAAACACAAAACAAACACCAATGTCAGAATCATGATAAATAAGGTACAGAGAGAACAGGATCAGCAAAGGCCTCAGTTTTGTGAAACTCTGCAGAATCAATGATCCAATACATGATTGCTTTTAAACAGAAAGGAGGAAAAAAAAACAGCAAGTGCAACACAAAATATTACTTTCCATTTCCTACTCTGCAGCTCACCTAGAGTGCAGGCTACATATCACAGGCCCTGCTGACAGTTAGTATCGTAGGAGCAGTGTGGATTTGGGCACCAGCACCTGGTTAGCACAGTATAATGCACCTTGCACAGACCGGGGTGACACAGACATCGCAGGTCACTCTATAATCCAACTCTCATCTAAAGCAGTTCCAGACAGTTTCAAATCTGCTTGGAGGAGTGCAGCAAAGCAATCTCCCAGGCAGCGCTCTGCTGCTTTCATCACACAAACCCCACAGCATGGCATGAATTACAACAGCTCTCTGTCTGCCTGCTGCCTCCTAGAGCACTGCTGGCTGGAAAAGAGGAAAAAACATGCCTCTCTTGTCTTTTCTTTCTCTTTCTGGCTCGCTTGCTCTCTCTCTCTCTCTCGCTCTCTCTCGTCATGTTTCCCTGCCTCACTCTCTTCTCTTTCCAACTTCTCTCTTTTATTGCCCCAGGGCTCAAAAGCCACCATCAAGTTTAATCCCAAACTCCATCTGCAAACACAAGTAGTTACATATGCTGTCATCTTACACTCAGCATGGGATTATCAAAGAGGCATTTACTCAAAAACCAATGGGATGTCACTGGTAGTTCACATACAATCTCTCTCTCTCTCACACACTCACACACACACACACACACACATACACACACACACACACACTCACACACACACACACACACACACACACACACACACACACACACACACTACTGATGAGAGTAGAAGGCGGTGCTGTGGATTATTGTAGCCTAACAGACTTGACTGAGCTCAACTGCCACACAAGCACAGACACACACACAAGACAAAAGCAAACTGTGTGAAAGCAAATTTGTTTATAAAATTATTTTGTTGTATAAATTCTACAGACATAATACTGCCCTCTGTAAATATTACCATAAAGATCAGATCAAGAATCACCCATATGATGACACTGAATATCTTAGAATAAATTATATACAATAACCCGATAACCTGAATACACAGAATAATACTGATAAATTATAGTGTTGAATCCAGAACAGGTGTTTTAGTGCCAGGGCACAGCATGTTTTTCTTTACAGCAGCACTGAGATAAGTCATGTCCCCAACCACCATCTTATCAGCAACCTGCCCAAACAGTTCAAACACATACACACATACTAATTAACAGAATAATGCTGTGTTAATTGTGTTCATTGAAAAAGATTTGCTCAAAAGGATGAGTACTATGACTTACTAGGCCTGTGAGCAAATGACTAAGAAACGCTTAAGATGATAAACCAGACCTCCGGGTGGCGCAATGGTAAAGTCCTCACCCTATCATCCAGAGCACGCAAATCTGGCGTCACGGAGGAAAGGCGTGATAGTCCCTGTTTACTGCTTTGGCACATGTGGTATTCCCAGAGCAATCCATTTGAGATGCATGTTAAGGTTTATCCTTAATATAATGTACACCAAGTGGAGAACATAGAGCATATTTTCCTCATTTCTTGTGTGGACTAAACACTATATTTAAGAAAAAGAAAAAAAGAAAACAAAAAGTCCATAAACCATGTGGCATTGTTAAAAACTCCTTGGGAATTAGATGGCTTAGTTATATTGGAGTGTCTGTACATTCAATACATAAAACATGTATTACTCATCCTCCATGTTCAATATATACAGTATACTGTATCTATATGGATAACACAGCTCAAACCAATCAGGTCATTCTCTTCTGACCTCTCATCAGTACCTGTATGGCTGCAACTCACTGAAGTTTTTTTTTCTTTGTGTATGCGTGCGTGCGTGTGTGTGTGAGAGCTCTAAAGACTTCTGCATGAAAATCTCACATCATCACTGAAATTACTGACATTTTTCCCATTCTTAATGTGAACATTTTCTAAATCTCTTGACCAATATCTGCATGCTTTTATGCATTGTGCTGCCGCTACATGATTCCATGACAATTGATAATTGCATGAATGTGCATGCCAGGTAATTCATAGGGGGTGTTGGGGCAAGTCAAAAAGGGACTTTGGATTGTGCAGAATAACAGAACACAGTTATGAGACTAAAAACTATAAACTACCTTTATTTCTCTATTAAACTTGCTATTCTATTGCACTTATCCCAGTGTTTCACTAGTGCTTGGATAACGTTAAGGTAGAAAGTTTTCTCAGAGTGCCGAAGCCATGGTCAGACTGCCTGCTTCATTTATGAAACGCTGGCCTCCCACAAACTCCTTTAATGGCCCAAACGTGGAAATCCCTTGAAGCAAAGTCAGTTCCAAGTGGTATTCATTAATGATTGTGTGTACAGTTACCCCAGATGAATGCATCTAAGTTGATGACAAATTATCTGTCAGTTTTGAAGAATCAGGTGCTCCAATCGCTGAATGTTCACAGGAAAGGTAGCATTCACATGTTTTACTGTGTCGACTGTTCTGCTACTGTTTTACAAGTCCCGGTTTGACCTGAACACCCTTGCCATCACACCTGCAACAATAACTTCCCACAAACAAAATAAAAATCTGTATATATATATATACTGTATGCAAATAGGGCGTGGGTGATAACACTAGAACAGAGAGAAATTATGAAAGGCTGAAATCCCCTGCAGTATGCACAGAGGGATTTCGAGCAATATTCTATCTTCCCGTTCTAATGGCTTTTTATGAAGCGCACTACACACTAACAAAAGAGCAAATTCAGCTGTAGCTATTTAACAAGTCTAACAAATTACAAGGCTCTTACTGTCAAAAGGCAGGGATGCCTTTCGGAAAACCTTTAAAGCGTTTAAGTCTCTTAAATGAGACATCAAAGAGATTTAGTAACATGGATAACAGGGTTTGAAAAATACACTGTACTAAATGTCCTTTAAGTGACAATATTTATACACAGATTCTTGTCATTCTAGCACAAAGTGAGAGTGCTGTAAAAGTAATGTGGTGCTTGGAATGATCATAAAACTCTTGCACAGTACATAATGATTGGGTGATTTGTAGCGGAGGACCTAATGAGACAATAAAGGGGGGAAAAAATATCAAAAGGGAATTTTAGTCCAGTAAAAATGACAGAAATATGGAGAGAGGTAGAGTCAGAAAAAAAGGGTAGAGAGAGAGAGAGATGGGGGAGAGAAAGACGGAGTGAGAGGGAGCATGAGAGAGAGGGGACTGCAGAAGATGAATCATCTCCAGTTTAGTTTTAGACTGCAGCTCGTCCGTGCTCTTCATGCTTCTCCAGCCTGCCTGCGAGCACGGTGACACTACAATAAATAACACAAGCACACAGACAAACCTATCTCAGTGGGAAATACAAAAATGTCACTCATACTACTTCCATATGTCACTCCCTGCCACGGTTCTAGGCCAGGACATGAAGAGAGAGATCATGTAGACAAGTTTGAATCTAATTAATGTGACTAAAGGACCTGCTCAATTCGCATGTAATATACAGTATACACAAATGTATTCGATTTGGATACAGGTCTTCAATATAAAGGCTTCTTGGTGTTTCAACACGTTTGCATCACGCGCTGGCTGATGCACTGCAACAGTTCATTAGGACTCCATCTCAAGACACTGACAAAAAAACTTTAAATTAGATGCAACAAGCAATGACTTGCTCACTTGCTTGCTCTCTAGGATGCAACTGGCATAATTAGTGCTTGTTTCATTAGAGAATGTCTGAGGGCCTCTGCTCGAATTCCACTTGCTGGCTCTCGACAAAAACCCTCTGTTTAATTTACCAGCGTCTGTGAGGCTACCTTTACAGTACGCCTGGCAAATCTTAGATTACACACGCCGTAAGAAGTCACTCAGCTGAAACGTATAAAGCAAAGCCGGAGGAATTGTCTGCTCAATGGATATGGCCTTATTAAGGCGGCACTGACACTAAAGCTGTGTCCTTGCTCATTATGGCTAATAACAGGTGAGCAATATAAGGAAAACAGACTAAAATGTTTTAATTACATAATGGGAAGGAAATCATCTTGTGTGTAAATGATTACAAGCTAAAACCAACATTAATGCAGAGAGGGAAAAGCAAGGCATGTGGTTTACACATTAATTGTATATCTACATGATTAAATATTCTCATCTTGCGTCAGCCTTTACCAGCTGCGCTGTCTTCTTCAAGCCTGATGATAATTATGTGCGGTCCGTGCATGCGTCTAATAGGTGTGTTATTAGCAAGAGTGATCAACAGTAAACCCCCGGAGAGGAAGCTCTGTTATAGCGCACTGTTTAATTTCAGACACTGTGATCATGGCCAATGGAACAGAGAAGCTGACCTTTTTGGGAGCTATTAATCTGGCTAGCCTTGGCCGATTTTAAGCAAACAGCGGTGCGCCCGCACTCTGTCCGTCCAATTTCCCAGTGCGTAAATTGGACTGCCGCTTGCACAATTCTCTATTCATTACTGCGCAGCTGAAAGGAAGCACAGAGGTGGTGGAGTGGTTTTCTTTTCCCCCTTTTTTTTTTTTTTTTGCTGCATGTGTATATGTGTGTGTGTGTGTGTGAACATGCAATGGCTTTCAGCAGAATTCCCAAGCTCTCCCTTTCTCTCCCTCACTTCCTGCTGCTTTTAGGGTGCTGCAGTGCTTGGGGGATGGGACTTCTTTAGGAGCAAGCTGTTGTAATTGAAGCGTGGCCTAATCAGACTCATTACCATTTTGGCCAATTTGCACCACCAAAGATGCTTATTAGGTAACTGTGTTTGATAAAACGCTCTTTAGAAAGCTAACTGTAATGAGCTCTTTAGAGTCAGGTCCGAGCATGATTATGCCAGTGGAAGTGTTTGGCTAGGCTCATGCAGACGCTTACATTTAGTCATGTACAATGTCATAATTAAGCTACACAACCTGCCTTCTATAGCACACAATGAACACGACTGCAACCGGAGAAACTCGGAGAAATATTTATAATTACTGATCATTACGGCCCAGGGATTTTTTTTTATCTGTGCATGTAAACATAGCCTAATTACGAGAGCCTCTTTCTTTCACAATGTGCACACAGCACACATGGCCTGACAAGCGTGCAAATACTGTGGACAGACATTAATTACCTTCATAAATAAAAACAACCTCATATTCTTCTAATGCACTGTCAAGATACATTTCTTTTTCTCTCTCTCTTTCTCTCTCTCTCTCTGTTCCTCGGTTCTTTTTAGGTTGAGCGGGTGAGATACAGTTGTAATTCAATCTCTGCTGGTATTCGTTATAGCAACAGTAGCCCATTCATCTTACATATCAGTTTAAAACCACTTAAAGTCAATTTAGAAATCCATGTCCCGCTCATTCAGATGGGTGCAAGAGACCAGAGGTCACTATTATGCTCCTAATATAGCCAAGAATTTCAGTTAATGTCCTTTTCCCTGTTTCACAACACACCATGGAGATGACAGAGAGATACGGTTTAAACCAGAACCATGAAACAATGAAAGAGTGAGTGGGGTGGGGGGGGGGAGACAACATACCTGCATCATCATACCTCCAGGGTACTTCAGAGTAATTTAATTAAGCTTTCTAAACACAATTAATCAACTAATTAGCCTTAAATGCCTGTCACAAGATGAAGTCCAAATCATTTAGTGACTTAGCTAATTGTGATCTTGAGCTACCCTTTGTGGGAAAAATTAGAATAATTTAAAGATTCATAAACACTCTCAATGTTTTTTTGTTTTTTTTTGGACAAGTTGGACATTTGGAGGTTGACAAGAAACAGGAAGGACAGAAACATGCATGCAGCAAAAGTTCTCAGTGTTAGTTTCAGGACACTTTTGCACATATTTTTTAAATTACAAAGACAATCTAAAAAATTGTTGCAATTGGAGTAAATTTTAGTTTTTGTTGTTGTTGGACACTTTATATTCTGTCCTGTGAATCAGTCTGTGTCTTGCAACTCAATTTAGCATCTCACTTTAACAGACAAATGCTGCCCCAACCCAAAGCAAAGCAGGAAGCAGGTTCGTGCAGTTGAGTCAACTCAGGATTGAATCTCTTTCTGACTGCAATCTAACAGTGCTAGAGAGCAACTGGAACTGAACCGAGACCACCTCGCTCCAACGGTCTCAGACTGGTGGTTTTGGGAAAGACCTGGAGTGTTTTTACTTGTCTTCATGAACTACACCAAAAAGGAAATACACCAGGATATGAATCACATGATATAGTAACTAGGGAGAAATTGTGAGTATCTATCAATATCTGTTTAACTAGAAATGAATTAGATTTTTAACAAAAGAATTACACAATGCATTCATTTTTTCATCTTTGGTAAACACTTCATCTCAAGCAGGGTTGCTGGTGATCTGGAGCCAATTCCAGAAACACTTGGTGTGAGGTGAGAATTCATCCTTGATTTTATTGCCAGCTAATCACAGGCTATGCACACACACACACACACACACACACACACACACACACTTGTACACTCATGCACAACTGCGGCAATTTTAAACTACCAATACATCTTCCAGAATGGGGTGGGTTGGGTTCCTCTAGGTTCTTTGGTCTCCCCAAAGAAAACAGGAACAACATCAGGTGTACAGAAATCCAAGGTCGAATGCGTAACCTGTGAGGTGGAAATGCTACTGTGCATTTGTGTTGCTCCATATGTTATTCATCCATTCATCATCTATACCGTTTATCCTGTGTAGGGCCGCAGGGGACCAGGAGCCTATCCCAAGAAACTTTCACACTAGGTGCAATTGATTCGTACCGTGACCAGGAATGACTGTTTCCCTTTTCCCACTCACTCACTCTCCAATGTTCACCTCATTATTTCCCTTACAACATGGTTACAGGTGTACATTTTCACCCTCCGATACGCCAGATGGCAGTATGCACCTGGCTGGCTTGTGGGCCGCCATTAACCTCAAAAAGAAGAGAATGAGGACGTCAATTTTCACATAATGCCTAATATTATTGACATTTTGAAAAAAAAATAAAGTTAAGCAATGCTCTCACATGCCTGAGTATATGATGAGTATAAGCACGAGTATAAGATTAATGCATGCTTCGCACATAGTGAGCTTTTGAAGGAGACAAATGGCACTGATGATGTCTTATCCACTTCCGTTTTCAGGAACAAATTAGATTTTTAACAAAAGAACTTTCATATATACACTTACACAATGCATTCATTTGTTCATCTTTGGTAAACACTTAATCTCAAGCAGGGTTGCTGGTGATCTGGAGCCAATTCCAGAAACACTTGGTGTGAGGTGAGAATTCATCCTTGATTTTATTGCTTCTATATGCTTCTGTGAGCCATGCCCGAGTTCGCTGTATTGTTCTTGGGAACACCTTCTCGGACACGCTCCCAAGCGCTGGACAATTGTGTTCTGATTGATCAAAAAGAACCAGACTTTGGGTTCACGTGTTCTCGGAACCGATCTCAAGGCCCTAATGTGAAAACGCCCTCAGGGCACAAGTCATGGTGCCAACCCACACACTATGGACAATTTGGAGATGCCAATCAACCTACAGTATAGCATATGTCTGTGGGAGGAAAACGGAGTACCTGGGGAAACCCCAGCAGGCACGGGGAGAACATGCAATCTCCATGCACACAGGACCAGAGACCAGATTCAAACTCTGTAGGTGTGAGGGGACAGTTCCTATAAGCCATGGTGGCTTTATATTATACAGATACCTGTCAATGCAAGTGCTGACTGCGTTCCTGCAGCATATGTGTCAAGCGGAGCAAACTTTCGTCCACTCCAAAATCTGCACCAGCTTGCCTTGCGCAGAGAGCTCGCCTACATGAACACCTCTGATTGCAATGATTATGTAGTAAATTGGTCAATGTCAGTAATTTGCAGTTTGACTGTTTCAGCTTTACGCTAGTTATTCTGTACAGCGGTTAAGTGGCGTCATCCAGCTGTCTGCACTTGACTACTGTAATTAGCATAGAACACACACCATGGGCTACATTACCATTAAGCAGTGCTAATCTTTTAAAAGAGCCTTTAAGTTCGGTGGCATCATTCCTTCCTTTAACGTAGAATATTTTTAGAACTTGAATTTGAGAATTTCTTAAAGAGGGACAAACAAACAACTCTGTTGCATGGTGGTGAAGCCCCTCAGCAAACTGATACATCTCCACAAGACATATGCTGTATATAACAGACTTTTAATTCCCTCAGACAATTAAAATGGTATTTTACCATCTGCATTAATCTGATGCAATGTTATAATCACGCCTAAGCCTAAAACTTTGATGGCATTTATATCATTTATGTACAATGCAAACAGGTTAAGTGCATGAAAGCATGATTTCTCATTTGGAGTACTCCTCGTCTAATTAGTCTTGCACGGATTAAATGAAACACAAATAGTGGTATGTCAGTGTACTCAGCATAGTAAAACTTTTTTTCCCCCCAGTGTAAATGCCATTCTATTCACATAGCGTGTTCTGTGCTTAGATTTCAGTATTTTTTCATCTTTAGCAGGACCGCAGAGGACAGCCATCTCCAAGGTGTTGTCGAAAGCTTTTGACGTTCGTTTCTGAGTGTTTTCCAATGAAAGCATCTGTTTTTGTCCTACAAATTAAAAAAAAAAGATAAGAACAAGAAAATCTCCTGCTATCTGATTTACGTTATAATTTAAGGGTATGGATTACCACTGAAAGAAATGCTGGTTTTCTTACATCCTCCAGCCTGGAGGTGTAGACTAAAAGGCTTAACAACATGTTGCAGGCGCAGTTTTAAACGTACACATGCTTATAGCTCAGTCAGTTTAAGCTGTCAGTTAGACACGTCCGCGCACTGGTGTACGCGAAGAGAGAAACTGGAGAAGGTTAATAAGGTGATTTACTTCTAATGTGCCATCTGCTTTTGTCTCAGCAGCACCGTCAGCACGCTACAACTTAACTCCCCATATGCAAGCTTCCATCTCGAAGCGATGGCGTCTGTGACAGCGTGTCACTTTTATAGCTAACAGTCAGTATCTAAAGACGAGCACACACTGGGCCAGGAGACGTTTGGCAAAGAGAGAGAGGCAGGAGGCCAAAAGCCAGCGGTAATGGGAGGTGAATTTATACAGGGCACTTATCTTTAATATAACTGGCATGTCAGTCAAGCAGCCAGTTTCCGGAAGACGAGGCCACTCTTTCTAACTCGGCGTAATATTCATGACTGCTCTGTGAGGGAAGGCCAGCTGTGACAGAGCTGTAATCTGTTCAATCTGCTAAACACTGATTATGCCTCTCAACGCTACACTGATACGATGCTCTCCTCTTCTCTCCTTGTGTTCTCCTGGCCCGCCCCTCCTCTTCTCATCTCCTCCACATCTTATTTTCACCAATACAGCCTAAAACAGATTGCGGCGTCATATAACAAATTATTATACAAGTAAATGTTTTAGATAAAATTAAAAAAAAAAAAAACAGGAATTTGAATCCCCTGACTAGTGAATCCTGTTATGCAAAGTAACGTCTTATGTTTTTTTGTTTCGTCAATGAGGAAACGAATCCAGCAACATATGTTGCATTTTACTTACCAAATCAGACCGTAAAGGATTTAATCAATCTATAAAATCTTTTTTTTTTTCTCATGGCCTATATACTTTGTAATGCACTCTACCTCTTCATCCATCACTCCAAAGCCACTGAGCTAATTATTTGGCCAATAAGCGCACCACGACGCACATTACGCCAACGTTTTTATAAATCATTGCACATGATTCGCTTTCTGATATTAAGTGGCTGGTAAGTACGGTGGATACATCATATTTCAAGGGTGGACAATATACGTGAACATGACAGCAGGGAGAATAATGGCCATCCATTATCTTATATTGCTTGCAATAATAATTTTCATGGCCCTCGTTTTCTGAAGGGTCCATCACATGCTTAGCGCAACGACTTTCCTACGTAATCCAAAATGGATCTTTAAAGGTCATTAGCAGGAGTGAGGTAACAGAGAGACGTTTCCCTCCACCTTCCCTACGCCTTTCCTTCCCTCGCTTGTTTATCCCTTGTGTCTCTTCACGTCCAAAAAACGGGGAGCACACACTTAGCGAACTAGGCGTGATTTATTCATGCACAATAATGAAACGGTATTTTACGTCGGGATTTTTTGTTACCTGTCAGATGTTTTTAGGCAGCTGTGTATTGTGTAAGTCACACTTGCAATCGCATGTGTGCCGAACCTGATCCTCACCCCTTGAGTCAGTGAGTCCTTTCAATCTAAGATGAGATTTACTGCTGTCTCCTACTGCAGATCAGTGTTAGGATCTGCACATTTTTCAAGTCACAACCAGGATTTATCCGTTCACATTCCAGTCAGTATCTTTTTTTTAATTATATATAATTAAACTGCATTTACATTTTTTTTTTATACATGACATGCTTTTCCTGTCTACATGCCATATATATATTTGCTTGGAAAATAATGAACACTCCATGGATCAAAGAAGCATTTCAGTCATGACCGAGATTCTCACCTCTCCCATTCAGTGTTTAATTGTTTAAATCAGCAAAGCTTTGGATATGGCTATGATTTGCTCCTCTCAGTAGAGTTCAATGATTTTCATTCATGCTTTCCAGCCTTTTCAGTGCATACAGTATCATTCCATGTATGCTGCGTGAGAAAGGAATTCTTCTATTTTATTGCATAAAATAACAAAATATCTCAAACATTTTTTATTAAATTATAAGCAATTGTAGTATTATAGGGCTGCAGGATCAATCTGCACCTTTAGGAAACAGTGCAACTGAACATTCTGGTGAAGGAAACTGAATGAAACATTGAACTGAATAGATATAAATCAATTGAGTCACTGAAAAGACTTCAGCAAGTTGTACATACTATTCTTTTGTGTCTATGCTTAAAAGTGCTATGCAAATAAATGAAGAAATCCACACACAGTAAGAAATAAAACATGTGATCAATATGGACCAATAAAAAGATTTTTTTTAACATTTCCTAATATAAAAAATATATATAAAAAATATAAAAAATTCTATGTAATTCATACAACATATTTCACTATTAATTTCTTATTCTGTAAAAAAAAAAAAAAAAAAAAAAACATTCAAGCCTGTCTAAGGAAAGTGAATATTTGGTAAAAAAAAAAAAAAAACTACTAACACAGCTGTCTAAATGTGAGTCTCAGCTTAGATAAATTGCAGACAGTAAAGTGGTCTATCACATACAGCATGTGTAATTTCTAAGCAGGCCAAAGTCTTCAAAAGTAAAAGGGTAGAGGCCTGTGAGCAGTTATCAGTCTTTCATTTTTACCTCAGAAATAAACAGCATACTTTAGAACAAATTAAAAAAAAAGAGAAAGAGAGCGAGCGAGCGAGCGAGAGAGAGAAACTCATATTCACTATTATGGAAAATAAAATGATTGAAAAAAATGAGTAAAGTAATAATGCATGAGGCTGCTTCATGGCAAATATAGGGGTATGGGGACAGATCTTGGATCAACAAGTCAGAGCATTAGCACTACAAACACACTCATGGAAATGTTTCTTTTGTACATAACCAAGGTACTGTGGGAGGAACTGTGTTGTGAGGAGCACTTGACCTTGCTCATAATAAAGTCCTCTGAAACTACATAAAAAATTACCTATTGAATATGGACACAAAGTTCCTTTCAACCGTTTGTAAATGCTTTGAATTTAGCGAACAAATTCAACATTTTTAAACTAAATGTCCAAGCCTTGGTAATTTAATTTCAATAGAGGAATCAGATATGCTGAAGTGGAGCGTCTCTTCCAAGGACGGAGAATGGTCAGAGGCACTGTGAATGAAAAATATCTTTATTTGGTCCTTCTGTAAAGGGAAGGAGGCACAGGCAGCAGACAAAGGCAAATCTACACTCCTTTCCATGTTGATCAACTCCTGCTAAAACATTTAAATAGCAAAGAACTAAAAAAGAAAGGTCTTCCTGATAATAACCAATTAAAATGTTTAACAAGATGTTCTTTGTGTACAACTTCTCCACTAGCAGTAATAGTATTTGAAAAAGAAAAAGAAAAAAAAAAGCTTTGGCTAAAATGATTCACTCAAATAAATTACTACGACAAAGAACGAGGAAGGGCACAATACCACTTTCAATACCGATAGTGAAACCTTGAATATCAACCATTTTTTTTGACTAAGATGGCCATCTTAATTGAACAGACTTCAGGACGGCACAAACCCTAGCTTTTCTTAAATGTATTTTTTTAAATAAAATAAAATGTATAATTATGCAGTATTGATGAGATGAGGTTAAATAAAAGAACGTTAGGCATCACTAAAGACATCACCTTTAATTTCTTTCTCAGATCTGTATAATTATTTCACAATCTTCATGCAATTAATAAAAACAATAATTAATAATAATTAATGCTGCTAAACTGCTGAGAATTTCACTCATTCCAGTGACTGCCCTACCGATTTGAAAAAAAATCTGAAACTAAATCTTACATGTATCATGTGCAACTAAAAGATTCAAAATCTCACCCAAAATCTACTTATGCAATTTTAAGTTGAAATCTACTATATAGATGACAAGGCACACCTTCACACATTCAATCTTTACTGATGTAGAAATGTAAACGAATAACATGCAAATCAATAAAATCTAATGCTTTAGGTCTTTCAATATCGTTAACAAATTGCACAATCCCGACAGCTAATCTGCAAGATCCCACATTGCCAAACAGCATTAAATGTTGTTCTTGAAAAGAAACTGTAATACAACGCTCTGCTAAGCCTTAGAGATGCCATGTTAAGGCCTCGCTGCCGGCAAATGCACGCTTGCGAGCTTTCCTGTCCGTGAGTGGCGAGAGAGTGTGAAAGTGATCTATTGGTAAGAGTTGCATGAAGCTGAACTCGTTTTGGCTAGCGAGCGTCCAGTGCTGGCTCGAGTTTTCCGGCAGATCAGAGCAGGCAGCTTGTGTTCCGCTGGTGCATATGAAAGTAAGCTGGCCTGGACTCAAACTCTCCCCGCAGTCAGCATGTTGAATAATGTATCTCGAGGTGTCACGAGGGCCTCTGCAGCCTTTTCTGAGCCAGATTTAAATGTTTACACTCAATTGAATCTAGCTATGATACATCCCCTCTACTACACACGCACACAAAAATAAACATGTAATATATAATAGGCACCTGATTTAAAAAAATTTTTTTTTATGGTACACATGCTGTAGAGAGCGATCAATGTAAATCAGCCTCTCATGAATGCAAAGTTTATAGTTGTTGTATTGAGTAATTTACTGGGCATTTGTGTCCGGGTTGTTTCTGCTACGTGTCTAAATCAAATCATGTTTCCACTGATATGCTTCGCAGGTCAATAAGAACATTTGTTGTACCAGGGAGAAGCATGTATAGATATAATTCAATAAGCCGTACCGGCTTGATCACATGATGTGACAGTACTGCTAAAAATCATAGAGAGAAACTGTTGGAGCTGTATGAATATTAACATATTTAAATGGGATCATAAGATAAATCTGGCGCTTCAGGATAGATTTGCCAGATTGGTAGGGTAAGTGTTAGGGATTAGAATCAACAGGGACCTCGCGATACAAGATTATCATGATACCTACTGTAAGCACTGGTTCGATTTGTATTCTTTTAATATCGCAATTTTGTAAATATTCCAATTAGATTTTTTTTCCGGTTTTCATTACAATTCTACACAAACTCCTACCACACAGGTGTTGTTATGCCATGTATTACCACCTCATACGTACATATATATATATATATATATATATATATATGTGTGTGTGTATATGTACATACACTTTTATTTGATTTAAAAATCATTTTGAAGTCAGTGTGAAGATATATGAATTGTCATACAAAGAATTACAATACATAACTGAATCCATTTCCACTATATCTCTAGGAAATATGCTAAACATATGTCTAATTGTCTAGCCTAAACTAAGAAATGTAACGTATTGAACTTTGATACCTGTCCTCAAAATATTTGAAAACACATCTAAAGTAAAAAAAAAAAAAAAAGCTTATAATAAAGATAATTGTGAAAAAGCTTTAAATATCCAAAATCACAACTTTTCAGGAGATATGATCATAGTAGTTCACACATTTCTTTCAATTTCAGCAACCCTGTGATGTGCATAGGACAGTGCCAAGCTTGGCACACTTCACATTTGCTGTAAATAAAAATAAAATATGAGTATTTTTCTGTCCTCTAGAACAGGAGATCTCAAACTTTTGTAGCCAGGGACCCTTTTAACAGTAAAATTAATTTACAGACCCCCTCAGTACAGATTTATTTTATGAACAAAATCCAAGTATTTAAATGTTAGGCTCATTATTTAAATGTGTGCGATTTTAGGTTTTGGCTCTTAATTGGAGCCATTTTAAATGGAGTGCATTTTAGTTCTGAACTTTCCACTGACAAAAAGCACTAGATCCAAGTCGATATTATTTATAGTCCTACTTGTTTTTGATTTATTAGGATTTGGATTTAAACCATGATTTTCAAGTGACCAGTCAAATAGCATAATAACTATAAGAGCTTAATAGGAAATGTATTAATTATGGGAAAACTGGGTTAAAAAAAGATAAATTACAGACTCTCTGGTTACCCAAACCACTTTTCGAGAACCACTGCTGTAAAATGAGTTGGGTGTGGTCTGGTCAGGGCTGAAAAAAGAAATACAAGCCAGAAAGTTGAAAAGACCTAGTCTCCATCCTCCCATACAACAAAACATTTAAAAAAAAAATCACAGCCTGATTTTTAGCAAACAGATATAATAACACACATCACACTAAATTCATCATAGCATTGTTAATGTACTTGCATGTCATCATTCAAATGCAAATTTAAACGTTCCAACCTTTCCACATAATCATAGATGATTTCAGAGCGGATGAGGCGCTGATGTTGACAGTGCTGCCTGCACTGCCTAATAGCCCATGATGGCGTTCTGTCTGCCTAACACTCGACAGGCGAAAGAGACAAGTGTTTTACATTTGGCATTTTCTTATGCAAAGCAATAATTCACGGGGTCTCGGGCATATGCGCAGCGCCATTGTTCTGTCCAAATGATGCTCATTAAGGCATGACACCAGAGGCCAAAAGACTGGCGAGTCAGTGGAGAGCTCTAAAGCAAGCTAAGCACATCCACAGTCGTTGAAAAGGCCTGCTTCAATACTACAGACAGATTAAAGTTAAATTATTCTCTGTCTCGCTAACAAACAAACAGAAAGTAATGTGATAAGACTTTTTGTCAATAAGTTGGAAGAATGAACCAGTATGGACAAATACATGTCGACATCAATATGTGTGAAGAATTTCAACTTTTCAGCCAGGAAATGTCTTAAAATCTAGTGGCACATGAGTCAAGAGCCCAGGTGGTTTTGGATTGAATCTGGAAGAGATCCAGTGTAGATGTCAGGATATATTAACATTTCTGCATTTTTAGATGTTTTTCTCCAAGGCGACTTACAAAAGAGTTCCAGGTCAGTTATACAGATGATCAGCTGTGAATTGAATGGTCTTCCTCAAGAGCCTAGCATTTGATTGCTGGCTAATTCTAACACCCCGGGACCTACGGTTAGGGGTGCACTGGGGTTGTGGTTTGGCTAGGGTTAGCCTTTACCTCAGCCTGAAGTCCAGGATTAGGGATTGTTACAAGTTAGCTATCAGATTTCTGGTGTGAGGATGTTACACTAGGATACTAGTGGATTCTCTCTCGTTTCCTCTCTCTCTTGCTCATGCACACACTATGTCTCAAGAGATCACTTACACACTTCAAAAGAGAGGAGCCCAAGACTGTGACCTTTCTGCATGAAGCATCGTTGACCAAACTCTATTACGTCCCCAAAGGGCTCGGTCCCAAAGCCTTAATCCACACAGGGATGGAGATAAAGAATCAAGTCAACCTGCTAGCCTTAAACAACTATGCAGAATCCTGACATAAAATCCTGAAGAAAGCCTCCCAAGACTGCTGACTGTGGAAAACTTCTAGGCTCTTCAGAAGTAAAGTGAGTCTCTGCAACCAATCTGAAAATTGAGCTCTGGTGAATCAGCCCAACCTCTTGGCTTCAGAAAACAACCCAAACCTGGCCATCACCCCATGTGCCCAATTGGTGTAGTTACAAAACTGCCCAGACTCACACCCTTAACTATTGCTTCTAGGCATCCATCCTGACCTTCTAGTCAAGGTGTACATGATGATGATGATGATTATTATTATTTAAAATCACATTCCTATTAGTTTCTGCAGGAATGTGACAAATTCTGCCTAAATAAAAAAAAAATCCTAACCTATTCCTCTGCAGACCTACAACCAAAGACCCACCACCTAGTTTGCTCTGGTGAACCAATATTACCTGATAACGCAAGAGTTAATGAATTAATTTAAAAAAATATGACCTACGGATAGAATCTTGCGCAAAAGAAGACGATTTTTCATTTAGCAGGTTTAGCAATTGATCTGTCTACCAAAAAACAGAAATCAGAAAATATATTCCAAGCACTTGCGTAAATGTGGATGTGTATTTGTGGCCGCACTTCTCAGCGAATACAAAGACAGCAGGCAGTCGTTTAAATTACAAACCAATAGACCTGGTCCATTGCAAATGAGCACATTACCTCGTTCAGTGGTCCGATTCAGGCCTGTGATTACTTCACACTCACCCTCCATTACACACACCACAACAAAAGTGATTGTGAAGTGGAAAAATAAACTCTGCATGGGATAATCCGATTCCTGTTAACATGTTGTTGATGTAATTAATAAACCCATTCAAGCGCTGCTGTGCTGTTTGTGCAAATTTCTGTTTACAGAAGAATAAAATGCAAAGCCACCACTCTACATGGGTGGTTGCAGCTGAACTATTTCTGATTAGATGAAAGGTGCACGAGTCAAACATTTAGCTCTGACCAACTGTGAGATAAGGCACCTCTTGAAAAATTAGATATGTCAAAGATAAAAATATGGCATGTGGTTAATGAATCCTTGAACACTCGGGCTACTTAGCAGCCTGTACATTTTGCAGTCTGACTCATTGGAATGCTTTGCTAGATTGCGATCGCTACTGCTGACCGTTCATCAAGCACAAAAACACACTCAGCGAGTAAAAAGCGCTGTCACTTTCTTCCTTCTCATATTCTCAAACTGGCGTTTACATTTCCGCTTCTTATCATATCTTCTCTCATGACCTTCCCCTTGACACTAAAGGAGAATTAAAATTTGAGTTTATATTTAGCTGAAAGAATCCCTCAGTTCAGAGGTAATCTGCAGGTGCAGTGAGTATGGCCAGCATATAGTACCGGTATAGTAGGAGCACAGCTGCACAAAGTCCTGCAACGCTTGCTACTTAAATAAACATTACAAAAGCTCCATTTAAAGGTTTTACCCAAAATAGATTATGCAGCTATAATGCACCATAGCAGATGCTCCAAGCATGTGACCCACTGCAGTTTCCCAACTACGATCACAAGAACTTTTAGCTGATGATGAGGAAACATACAGCACACTGCACACACACACACAAAAAATAAATTCAAAGATAAAATGAAATTTAATGTTATGTGCATAATGCTTTTAACAATAAAAATATAATAATAAAAAGAGAGCAGCATTGCAGGAATTCAGATGGCGATTTTAGATTTCATCCCTGATGAACAAGCCAGAAGTAAAGGTAGCAAAATTTAAGAGAAACCAGACTTACTAAACTGTATATACATTACGATAAGCTACAAATATATCCTGGATTGCAATAACGTGACATCAAAATAAAAAGTTAAACTAAAAACACCAGGCATGAAAACGGAATATTTGCTAGATATGGGGGGAAAAAAGAAATTTGATACACAAAATACACAAAAACTCCCCAAAAAAGTTGGTCTCACACACAGAAGCACACCAATGCTGAAAGCACAAACATAAGGCTAATATATGCTGTTAAATTCATGACTCAATCTAGGGTGAAATCTCCTTTCCTCTCTCTCTTACATGCGAACAGGCATTTTTCCATTTCCTCACTGGCAAAAGAAATCACAGTGGGTAAAGGGAAGTTCATATACATTAGAGAAGAATGCAACATTCCAAAACACATCTAAAGCTATAGAGAGATAAACCGATCAGCATTGATTTGCTGAATTTATGGTCGCTCTTTATATTTAATTAATCAGTTACATTTAATTCAAGGGGAAAAAAAAGCTGTCATGGTTGTCCTTTGATTAAACCTAAACCTTTAATTGTTAAGTGGTGAAATTGTATCAGATCATCGAACAAACATATTTAACATATTTGCATAATAAATATCATAATAATCACATCATCACACACCAATTATTATAATAAAAAATACCGACCACATGCTATATGTATCCATACACATTTCAATATAGTTACTCTATACAGATGTTACTACACTTCACGGTCTAGCCGTCTTTTTCCTGTTTCATTTCATATTCTGTGTCGAAACCATCAATGCAACAAAACATTAACAGCAGATACCCAATATTCTGGCTGATGTTTTTATATCAGTGATTAGGTTATTATTATTGTAGTTTGTATAGACTAATAAAAAATGAATGATGTGGTAACTGAACATCCCTGTGGCTTATGAAATATGTAGAGGTCTGTGGGTACTGGATATCTGAGCGAAATTTAAACAGCCTCATCAGTACTGCCAAGCTCTAAAGCACTGGTTACCTTGCTCATCTACTGATCACTGATCGAGAGAGAGAGAGAGAGAGAGAGAGAGAGAGAGAGAGGGAGCAGTCTGACCAGTAGATCAGTTTGGGTTATATATTAGTCTATGCTGCGGCTGAATGCCCCTCAGTATAAAAACTATAAAAACCTAACATACAGAGGAGAAATAAAACTTTGCTCAGCGTGCTACATTTGTGCCTTTCCTAAGCAGATTTTATTAGCCTTAGTAACTTCAGGCACACATTTTCCTTAAGGGAGGCCCTTAGCCCCATGGTACTCTATATTGATTTTTACATCTCTCCTGATTGAAAATCCTTTGTAGTGCAGAGCGAGGCTCAATCTGCCTCTGGGAACCAAATTCGTCCATCTACTTCACAACTTAAAGACATGTCTATTTATGAGTTAGCCAACTTCTAGTCGAATAAGTTTCACTTCACTAAAGCTGTGGGAGAAATGACACTACGGGGAGATCAATATATGCAAATAAAATGGGTCATTTACATATTTTACATTATAAAAGTAGGCTTATATCTAAGAGGATGTTCAGTGTAGCACACATCGAGATTCTACTCAAGCTCTTCACTCTATACTGGTAGGCGTTGGTAGTAGAAAATTGGCACATATATGAACAAAGCTCTTGAAACTCCCTGCCAGGGAAAGCTTTTTTTTTTTTTGGTCAGGAAAAGGTACATAACTGCAGAATGTAATTACTGCCACTGATCGTATATCAAAATGACACCCTGTTTCCTTAGCATTAACATGCAGGTCTCCATGTCGCAGATTAACAAACAGAACATGTGACTGATGTCTAGTGCTTTTCTGTATATGTGGTAAAACCCAATGACGCAATGTGACTGAATGTAAAGGAATAAAGAATTAAATAAATAAATAAAACTAAACATGTCAGTGAGCTGCCTGGATATTGTTCTTCCGGTAGTGTACAAATTAATGGCAATTAAGAATCCCGATAATGCTTTGATTGAACAATTATGCGTTACGAGCGGTAGACAAAAGAGAAAGACAGCATGGTGGTCAGCTGTAAATAGCATTGCTCCATGGTGCTCGGCGGTCACTATTGACTGCAGTGGCAGGAGAAGGTCAGGCGCAGAACATGGGCCGCTCAAAAGGTGGAATGAGGAAACTGAAGCAATCTCTGGTCAATATAAAATAGAAATCTCTGGACTGTACTGCACCAAAGTTACTGGAGTGAGATGGCCCTGCTGCATGGGGAACTTTCCTGAGCGGAGGGGGGTGTTATGGGAAATTGGCTCGCCCACTGGCACATTCTAGCATGGCTCAAATAGAGGATCACGCTGGACACATCACAGAATACAGATCTGAGCTTTATACAGCACACAGGAGGCACTGAAGTGTGTTTCAGCACCCGGTAAAACCTACTGAGTGCTTTATCAACACCAGGATCATCCAGCAGGCTAACAGCTACTCTGCTTAATAACTGCACTCTTTTATCAACAAGCAAACAGACAATATGGGTTGGGCATATTGTACCATACCACAATTTAAAAGCAGATGAAAACATTCAATGAGTTTCATGTTTTATTTATTTTTCCTTTCAGACTCTATTTTCTTAATAATTAATCTATTCTTGTTTTTCCTTTTGAAAATTTGCCTTTAATGTATTTTAAACTCATGTTTTTTTTAATGTAAATAAAAACTGTTCTAAAAATGATTTTCTATTATTCGGTTTTATTATTTTTTTTAAACTCTTATTCTAATCTCCTTTCAACCTTTTTTTTTAAACTTCTTCTTGTTTACTTGTAGAATTTATTATTTATTCATTTAGTGTTATTTTGAAAACTATATTTAACATTATATATATATTATATATATATATTATAACTATATGTAATATTATACATATTATCATTTCTTGTCTTTTTATTTATTGATGCTTTTATTTATTTTATTCACATTTTTATAATTTCTTCTATTTTGCTTTTACAAAATGAATGTTATTATATTCTTTTATTTTCATTTTACACGTATTCTTGTTTTTCTCACTGTGTTTCATTTATTGTTTAAGTATGAAAATTATTTTGATAAATTAATTTATTTAAAATGGCTTATTATTATTATTATTATTATTAATA
>QMIH01000756.1:46241-56727 GCA_003987875.1 Clarias batrachus
TAATAATAATATTAATAATAATAATAATGTAATATGTAATACCAATAAGGTTTAATTTAACCTGTAAACACTTTCTGTTTAAAGGCAAGTGTTTAATTGGTAGGAATGAGATACTTTCCCCTTCTTTTTATTTTTCAATCAACCTAGGCTCAACCTTCTCTGTTGCTAATCAAAGTAGAGTAATCGAAGCATCCATAGAAAAACTATGTGAATTTTTAAATAAATAAATAAATAAAATACCAGGCTGTTACAGTAGAGGTATAAGTCTGGGCCACAGTGATGGTTAACAAACAATATATTGTGCCAGAGCAGAATGACTGATCAATATAACAATATAATATTAATATTGTGATGAATTCTGTCAGAATAATTTTTTTCTTTAGATTTATTGCAGTTATCATCTGTATTTCGTATACAAATTGCAAACACTAATTGGAAAAGACTGACTGGATTATAATTTAAATTTTTGTCCTCAAGTTTTAAAATACAAAATAAAGACATCCATTTGGTCCCATATTTTTGAAGACATTTTAATAAAATTACCATTACAAGTTTTTCACATTTTATTTTAAGAAATACTCTGTTTTTTTCCTGCTAGTTATTTTTTTTAAATAAATTATACACATGCTTTTACTGCAGTATTTCATGAAATAATTTTTGGCTTTTATTGGCCTCCTTAATCTCACCTGTCATGTGAGTTCAATCTTGGCGTCTAAACTTCAGTTTAATCTGGTCTGATTTTATATCTTATGCAAAACCTAAAACCGTCTCCTGTCTCTGTCTCGCCTCGAGTTTCCTCCGGATCAGTGCGCTCTGGAGACACAGAGCCACAGGTCTTTGGGCACAAGTACTCATCTGTCTCTCTCTCTCTCTCTCTCTCACTCCCTGTGAGAGCGACACGTCTCTGGCACATGCCGATCCATCTTTCTCACTCCTGCTCCCTCTTTTTCTTTCTCTCTATTCTGAAGAGTGATACCTCACTGGCAGTGCTCGTCTGTCATCGCCATATCGATTTGAAGAGAGGGAAAAGGTATAATTCAGAGCTAATGCAGGTGTGATGCTGAGCAAAAGCACCAGCAACCAGCGCACACACACACACACACACACACACACATGAAAAAGTGCATATGCACTCTCATATATCCTCTGTCTTGTATGAATTATATATTATTCGTTTGATAAAACAAATCACATTAACACATTTGTAATGTGTCCAAGTCTATGCACTAATGTGTAAATAATGTGAATACTTTCATGCGAAAATGACTGGGATGTTTCCATAAGGTCATGTGCATATGAATCTCTGTGATGGTTACAGCACCGAGACTAACCTTCAACATCACAGCTGTGTAGTCCATCAAGAGCACAATAAATCATACAGCTAAACAAAACTGCTGCTTTTAACCTCCTGGTCCAGAGTGTTAATAAATATTAATAGTGTTCATTGCACACCACTTTCAGCTCTATTTAAGAGCCATAAAGGCAGCGTCAGCGCCCATTCACTGTTACGCTAATACTGGTGCAAAAAAAAAAAAAAAAAAAAAATGCTTGCTGACAGCACCGGTGCACTTCTAAGTGGATGAATATCGAATTGACATTTTGCACACTACTCTGATCATGCACAGTTTTCCTTCCTGCAACAGAACGCAAATGAATTCACTCAGCTTTGTGTCCGGACGGTCTTTCCTAGGACGGAGTGCGTGATGAAAGCAAAACGGGTTTGCAGGGAACTAAGGCGGCTCACTGGCTGTCTTAATGGCAGCAAATTGAAAGCGTTAGCTGGAGCCTGGCCTGAAGGACAGCGAGAGGCAGGAAGGCGGGGTGGAGGGGTGGGGGAATGGGCTGTGGAGCCGAGAAACGTCAGGAGAAAGTGCGATGCAGAAATGTGTGAAAGAAAAAAGGGAGGATGTCAATTTGTCATGATTAGGCAAAGAAAAGGAAACCTAAACTAAATGGATGAATACAACAGGTCCTTCACCTTCACCTCTGCTCAATGCAAACAGCAGTCTTCATGCAATTTAACGTCTATCCCATGAAGAACACACATTAGAATAACCTCCGTCTGCCGTCTAAGTAGTCTGGCGATCAGAGTCATTTATTTACACTAAGATAGTCATCGTTTGTCATTAAACAATGTAATGAAATGGAAAAAATGTTGTTATTGAACAGGTTTTAGCTTCCTGTTCGCTGGCATTCTGCTGGTCCACTGAGCATAATGAGTTTGTGTAGAACAGTGAGTCCCCACACACACACACACACACACACACACACACACGCGCGTGCGCACACACAAACAGCTCAGCAGCTCAAATAAACCTGAAAAGGCCTTCATGAACGGCCACCTTCCATTAAGAGAAAATGAATGTACAATTATTTACGTAGTTAAGTAACGAGTGAATACGACTGCGAGTGTGTATTTGCATGTTCTGTATTCTTCCCAATTAAAAGCTAATTAATTAGATACAATTCTATTAAGGAACAAATCCCACTCATCAATATACAGAGCCCGGGGTCATTCGCTGCTCAAATGAGAATCGGGTTTCTTACACTGCAAGCCACTAAACAAAAAAAAAGGAAAGAAAGAAAGAAAAGGAAAGAAAAGAAACACTAGAGCATGGATAAAAATTAAATAAAAAATGAAACGCGAAACAATCAAAAAAAAAAAAACACTCCATTGTGCACATGACTCATGGATTTACTTAAACACAAGCACGCATTAATTATTTGGAAAATGGAAACGCAGTTATAAATATAGGTCATTTTTAACGTACATGTTCGCCTTATATAAATACAATTTTTCACTGCAGAAATCGAATGGAAAGGTGAAGACGGCCTAAGGCCATCAGAGACGCATGTGCTCATTTCACACAAGCTTAGGAGTGTACCAGAGAAATGCACTAAACTTCATTAGCTCCATGTAAGAGTGTGATTTGAAATAGCATTATTAAACAATTCGTCAAATATATATATATATATATATATATATATATATATATATATATATATATATATATATATATATATATATATATATATATGACTAACAACAAAAATTATAAAAGGCGTCTTTAGAAAAAGTGCGATCTGTGCTATTTGTTTTTTTGGGCCATTATGCCTGACAGTGTTAATAGACATCGCTGTCGTCCTTGAACAGTGTTTTAATGTAACCGTTCTTTCCTGCAGACAACAAGCAGTTGTGTTCTCCCGCTGTATTTGTCGAGCCCCAGACAGCGGCGTTCGATGCTTCAGAAGCAACGTGCAAAACCACAAAGAGCTTATTCTGACACTGTACTAGTGTGTGGGTGCTGATTTTAAAAATAACAAAAAAACAAAAAAAAAAACTGCAGGTAGTATTGCGGTGTCTCATTAAAGCTCAAAGATCATCTGAGTGAGTTTAAGCTTCTACTCATAGGCATCAGATTCTAAATCAGGTTGCTCCGATTTGGATTCTGACACTGGCCACACACACAGATATATACGCACACACACAAACACACACACACACATGTAAACATACAGCCTGGGGGCGGCTGGAAGGTTGTATTCCATGCTGCTGGAGGCGGTATGACGTAGCAACTTCTATTTCCAGAGAAACAGGGTTGAAGTGAGGCTGCCGTGAGTGTAACACTGACCCCCCGTGACCTTTAACCCGGAACACTGCCCGAGGCTCCAACTCGGCAAATCCTCGTTCGTTTGCAATTACCGCCTGGGCCTTTTTCTCATGAGAGAGCTCAGGCTAAATCTGCACGTCGGTGAGCAAGAATTTAGTCAAAACTGGCTTTTAATCGGGGCCATGCTGCAAGCTAGTGTGTGTGTGTGTGTGTGTGTGTGTGTGTGTGTGTGTGTATATATCTCACGTATTGGAGGAATGCTGTACCGTTTTAAATTCTTCCATCATTGCGTTTAACTAAAAGTGGGCTTCCCTTGCAAGATTCGGGACCTAAATAGCTTTTAATCAGCGGCACTACACAAGCTCTAGGCTGTGTGTCTGTGTCTGTGTGTTTGAAAATCCCAGGCCTTCCCTGTTTTGTCTCGCTCTGTCAGTGCTCCGGTTGTAAGTGAAGGCAGACGAGAAGCAGAGTTTCCCTCAGCACTGTGTGTTTTCTGCACTCATCTGTCACTGGTTTACATACATGCAGTGACACCTCTAGTCTCAGCGGGAAGCCGGTGTCAGCGTCGTGCCCCGCTAAAGGCAGTCTGCTTGGGTACGCTGCTTCTCCAGGTATCCCTCTGGAGAGGCATTAGGACTTAGTGACAGTATGACAGCGCACGCACACGCGCACACACACACACGCACTCACACACACACACACACACACACACACACACACACACACACACACACACACACACACACACACAAAGGCGGAACATACAGACATACAAGCGCGCTTCTACACAAATCGCTGACTTGGCTCCACATAATTTTCATTGGACACAAAATTCTTTTTCACCCCCTCGGCCTCGGAGCTGCGGAACTTTTGGGATGAATAATGGAAACAAAGAGGTAGAGGCTTTTGGGAACATTAAAATATGCTGGGGATGAAATATTGGGAAAGTGTGGAATAAAGGGGAAATATCTCTGTGGGCCAAAAGTGCTAAAAGGATAAAAAAGGATAAAAGGGATAGATAGAGCAATTCACCGCTAATCGCCCAAACAAGTGCTGGGTTTCCTCGGCTCATCCGCTTCTCGGGACAAATTTAAAACGTGAGCCGTAATCCAGATTGCAACTCGCACCTGCAGCCTTTCCTCTGATTCTCAGGGGCTAAAAGGTGCAGGTGAGCACAAAGCCAAGGAGCGGCATTCTCTTCTGAAGCTGCTATTTTGGACAGTGTGAAGTCAACATTACTCCCTAAGGTTTTCTGCTGATAATGAGCACAAAGGAGGCGTCAGCCCTCATAAACCTTGGGAATGATGCTGAACTCCTTATGAACGCTCAATTTTTTTTCCCTCATTCTCTCTTTCCCTTTTAAATTAATCTAATTCCATGTGGACGCTTAAAGGGCCCGTCAAGTAGGCCACACTCTAAACAAGCTTTTTACCGGCTGCCTGGTTCTTAAAGGGGAAGTAACTCTTAAAGGGCGAAAATGAACTGAATAACAAATAAATATTTGATGTGCACACACATGCTCTGCTTCTGTGCGTCAAAGCAAAGCCCAATTATCTGATTCTTTTTCGGCAAGTGTCATAGGGTATAACCACTAAAAAAAACATTTTTTAAACAGCTTGTATTTATTTAGTTTACCTTCCCTCTGCTTTGTTGAACAAATTGTCAATGACAATGTGAAAGACAGACTAACATGAGTAAAACTCAAGAATGACACTCTGACCCAAAGCCATTTGTTTTGTAAGTAATGATAAAAACCCAATGAAAAAAAAAAAGCAACAACTGTACGGACTACAGGAAAATACAAACAAAACAAATAGGTGACTAGAAATTAATAAGAGGAAAACAGATCATGAATTCACTTTATACCAACCTGAACTAAAGCCGATTAATATTGAAATTTAGTTCTGTATTTGATAACAATTACTGTAAAAAAAACAAGAAAAGAAACATACACTTTCATGTAAATGCAAGATGAATATACTGTACATAACACAAAGTACCGAACATACAGTATGCTTCATGTCTAATGCTATATATCATTTATCTAATGGTTTGTAGTGGGTTGTATCAGCATTTCATTAAGGGAAGCCTTCAGGCTTGTTCCAGATCAAATTGGTTTGACTTTACCCCAGTGAAATAGGGTCAGTTTCAGTAACGCTTTAAGATATGTAAAAAGGAAAGAAAGAGAGGAAGACAACGACAATAATAAGAAGACAAAAAGAAAAAAAAAAAACCCTGGTGATGGTGCTGGTGTAGTAGTGTTGGGGGTAGTGTTGGGGGAGGGAGCAGTGTGGGGTGGGGCAGTTCTGACATCCCAAAAAAATAAAAACACATCCATGTCCCTAGGGAATGGTCATTACAGCTCTCCTCTCCTAGGCCTCTAAACCCTAATGTTAGTGATATTAATTAACTGACTTACAAACCCTTACTTAAGTAAGGGTCTAATTAGTAAAAAAAATACAATGAGAAGAAATTAACATTTGTGTTAATGCAACTGAATCCAGTGAAGGCTGCTCAAATATCCAGTTAGGACACAGATGAAGGACTTACTTATTTTTTATTTTTTACTTTTTAAAAATGTAATCTGCATTTTTTTAAAATAAAATGCAGATTACAGTCATCTTTGTGAGAGAATGTTATAACCTTACACTCTACAGAACATCATATATTACAAGGGGAAAAAATGACCCCCTTAATGTAAACTCATCTACAGATTCAGACTGACACTCCTCTTATAACTGCATAGCTTTTTTTAAAAAATAAAAATACATTATTATGAAAAAATATATTATTTTATAGTAATTCTATAATTATGTCCCTTAAGATAGGCATAACTGTAGGCTCATATTGGTTAAATTCCTCTTTTCTATAACGGTGAAGTTTGGCAGATAATTTCCCATTGCAGCCTATAAAGTAATATGTCAACTGCAATACAATACAAAGCCATAATGCTCATTTAAAGCACCTTCTACACAGTAGTAATGGCTAAGCCTCAAAAAGCCAAGTTACGGTATAAACTGCATGTTATTTATTGCACATCTATTAGCAGCTTTGCTGATCCTGACAGGGACAGGAACATACCCCATCGGCCCAAATAGCACCACGCAGGCTGCATATTAAGGTGGCAGGCACTGGGGTAATACCGGCGAGAGAGGAGGGGAGCGGTAAAAGCAAGGGTGAGTCAGGGTCAGCGTTGTGTCGGTGAGCACCACAGCTGAAAAGTGCTGCTCCACAGACGGCTGAGATGAGATAATTACATTACGGCTCATCATTAGCGCCGGCTGCCTCCCCCACCGGCTAACGCTAGAAGCCTCCAGTCAGAGCCGAGAGCCAGACGAGGGGGCCAAGAGTGTAGTTACAGATTCCTGATTCCAGGTTCCGCAGCTACTTTATCCACGACTCCTTGACTTATTAACACGAGCTAACATCAAATATTCAAATATATTGAAATGTAATCAGGCTCGACCAAACCTCAGGTCATGTATCTTCCATAATATTTTCTTACAGATTTATGCTTCCAGTCCATAGATTTCAAATAGCCCAGTCCTGCATCCAAATACCAGTGTACGCCAGTCCAAAGGTCGCCCCGCTGCCCTACAGCTCTAGCCGGCTAGCGCTAGCTCAGAGCGTTTCGGCTCGGTTGGTGAATGCTAACCAATAACCTCCCTGTGAGGCTTTGCATGCTTCAGGCCGATCCCCCTCTGTAGGCCTGACACTGTAAACTTCATGGCATGTTACCAACATTTCTTTCTCTCATTTCTCTCCTCCGCACTTGTTTTACCGCGCTCCTGTACGCTTCTGGCTTTCATTCCTCCAGACAGTCCTCACACAGCACCTCTGCATCGTAGCGCGGCTTCTCTACGTCAATCCCTGGCGTGATGCCAAGCTGCCAGCCAGTCGGGCCCCCACCGAGGATGAATGGAGCGCTGGGAAGTTAGAGGAGCCCCGCGCCAATCGCACGCATCTCCCTATGATCATCATACTAATTAAGATCCAACTGCTTTTATGTGATCTTTAGTAGTACATCAAAATATCAATTTGAGACAATTAGCTGCTGAGCATGATGACTCAATTCATCATTCCTGAAGGATTTCATTTTCCTTTTTTTTTCCTTGCCAGTGGGAGGAGGGAGCCAAAATATTGGCACTCACATTCAAGCACATGAATGTTTTCTGTCATGCATATCAATTGACAATTTTTCTCAGAGGCTAATTTCAATGCATTAATTACAATTTTATGTTCTCATTAGATGATATAATTCGCTCTCGAAAGCGGAGCTCAGAATGACTGATCTTCTGAAGCCATGTTTTTTTTTTACCCGTGTCTTTGTGTAATTTACATGGCTTCCGATGAATTTAAATGTCAAGAAACATCAAATAAATGAATAGGAGAGAAGGGTTTTTAGCAGCCAGTAATAAAAGCACGCTCCGCTTGCTGGAAGGAAACAGGTGACTTTTTGCACTGCACCCTTTAGACGATAAGGGACAAGAACTAATTTACAATTTTACTCAATTAAAACCCTCCACACCCGCATGTATAAAGGACATAGAGCACAGAAGAAAATGAAGGGATTCGGATATATTATTTGGCCAAGGATAAGACGACTTAAAGTACAAAGGAAAAAAAAAAAAAACACAAACAAACAAACACTGGTGTTTCAGCAGATTTAAACAGGTTAAACGTGTAACGTATTGTGGATCTTTATGATTATACATTATATTTTCACATCAGTGGGCATACAAATCCTTCCTGGAGAGCGCCGTGTACCACGGTGAAGGAGGACTGCAAATGCACGTCTCGTTTTTCAAGGTTGTTCGGTGATAAAAGCACGTTATTGGTGCAGCGGGAGACAGCCACAGACAACCCGTCTGCACCGAGGATATTCTGCTCTCTGTACAAACAGTCGCTCTGCTGTGGTGCAATTCTTGCCAGAGCTGTGATCAAATCATTCAATCTGACAACATAGAGCTGGCCAAACAAGCAACAAACAGCAAGAAAATTCACACAAACTGCTAAAAAAAGAAGAAGAAAGAAACGATTTAAAAGGTGACCACCAGCACAAGAGCAAGGGTTCAAGGAAAACCCTACATTAAGTGAAAGTAGTGATAGAAATTCACTCTGCCACGCTGATCAGACCTGCAACACATTTGATTTGCTATGGGGAAATAACTCTGAACTAGTCTGTAATGTTATTGTAGAGCTTAATGCACAAATCCTTAGCACCCAAATGTTCATCACTGGCAGAACTTACAGCTATTCACATCACATCAAACACCCCACCGCAAATGTATTATTCTTCAACTTCGTTTCAATTCAGTTTTATTCATATAGCAATGATGCAAAGCAGCTTCACAGAGTCAAAAAAATATATGGAAATGAGTTGAAAAGTCTGAGGAAATTTGTATAAATTATAATTATCAGTGTCCCTGATGATCAAGCCGAGGGCAACGGTGACGGGAGAAAACGCCCTGAGATGGCAATGGGAGGAAACCTTGAGAGGAACCGGAATTAAAAGGGAACCCCATCCTCATTTGGGTGATAACGGATAACAGGAATTGATTTGTGGTCGTACTGTGTGTTAGGAGGCTGGAAGTTCAATATAACAGGAGAAGTGTTTAAGTTAAATGGAGTCCACTTTCATTACTGGAGGCTCAGGTTTAAAACTGTTTGTAGGAATTCCAGTCCTGAACTACTGAGGGACTGCAGTCACAAGCCATCACAGGACAGCTGTCTGCATCAGCTGAGTCCAAGACCATCCTCATGGTCAAGTATGACAAAGCAGAAAATAATTCCCAGAAAAATCGTTCCAGATTTTCTAATAACACTGTGACTGAAAAAAATATTATTATTATTATTGTTGATATTATTATATTCCAAATCCTAGCATATATGCTATCTATCAGTTTCTCTGTTTGTGACTACCTGCCTGCTCCTGAACTAAATAGCATAAAATGCTGCTTTCATGGAGCCCATTAAGAAGGAAGTTTATCATGTCTAATTAGAATGTAAACAGAGAAATGAAGACGTCAGTGATTAAGGTAGATGTCTGCGCTCCTGTCACTGAGGGTATGCTAATTGCTCATAGAAAACCGTGAACGCTAGGAAATGCTGAAGAAGGCCAGTTTAAACATATTATGACTGAACCTCCCCGTAGCCACCTTGGACATTCTACCGTCGCTTTGCTTCGCATGCAGACACAGATCCGGTGAAGGGCAGCTCATTGTTTCAGCTAGCAAGGGGAAAATAAACACCAACACCAAGGACATATGTTAGGCTCAATTCTAATGGACTACCGCAATTGTGTAGACAACACGGACCACTACCTGCGAGCAAAATAATGAAAGCCGACTAGTTTGTTCATCTTTGTCCGGTCGACGTCTAAAATGCCACGTCTGCTCGGGTTTCCAAGACACATCAACCCCGAGCCCAAATTGTTCTGAGGAAAAGTCTGCTAACAATGCTGCGTTATGTCTAAATGAAACAATCATCCGGTTTATATAAGCCATAACATGAAAGAGGGAAAAAAAAATCCCAAACTGGAATGTGAGCAGTTCAAATCCTGATGTCAGCTCAGTGTGATTGCTGTGGTTATGATGCTGTCAGGTTGTGTTGCCTTGGCAATGCGTTGTAATGAATGGAAGTCCAGTGTGCACAGCAACACATTTATGTTGATCTGTCAATCATTGTTACTGCAGCGGATTTCAGTGTTCCTCTCGCCAGCCGTGTATCGAGCTGGTGATCGAAAAATGCTACCCAATATCTCTCTCTTACACACACTCTCACAAACACTCACACACACAAACACACACTTTTTTGAATATCATATGTGATATAAATTCCCTCACACACACACACACACACACACACACACACGC